>JACMII010000440.1:0-17968 GCA_014805405.1 Bunonema sp. RGD898
TCAGCTGCGCGCTCAACATCTACCATAGCGGTGGCGACGGAAATCCCTTGTTTTTTCTGGACTCCGCTCTCTTGTTGTTGTTGCAACTTGCGCTTCTTCTGGTCGATGATCACGGAGCCAAGATTCCGACGAATGCTATCGAGTCGATGCTGGTCCTCGGAGAGCTCCTGCTCACCGACGAGGGCCATTAGGGCGCAGTAGAACGTCATCTGAAGACGGGGCTTCTTCTCACGAAAAGCCGAGCCTTGCGTAGTGCGTGTTCCATTGCGAAACAAATTGCGGGTGCGTACAGAAGAATGGCGTGTGAAATCTAGACCAAGCCCGACGGAAAAGGAGAGCGAACCATGTAGAAGTAGGTGAGCATCATCGAGAGCGCGTTGCCGAGACAGAGCTTCGCAATCTCGGGCGACGACGTGAACGCGCCCACTCCGTCGGCCAGCATATTGGTGAGCGCCGAGATCAGGATGGCGGGTCCCACTTCGGACAGCACCTAGACATTAGGGTTGCTTGGAGTTGGAGACTTTGTATTCTTAGTTAGGCCAACCATTTTTGATAAATTTTGGATGCAAACGATGCGTTTTAAAACGCATGCTATCGCAAAAGATGGCATTTCGAAGGGAATCCAACGAGTTTTCACCATTCCTATTTCGAAATAACGCAACCCTACTAGAGTCACGACTCGTGAGCATTCACTACGATGCACTGGACCTGCGACATCCGGGTGCCCGCAGTCTCGGCGGCCGCCTGGAAGTGATCTCTGGAGTGCTTGGTGACGCGCTGCCACTCGTGTAGCATCAGGTACGAGCTGTCCACGCCTGAATCGTAATGAATGACACTACATGGCGAGTGGCGGGGGAGGGAGGGCATGAGGACTGTCACTGACCGATCGACAGAACCAAGAAGGGGATGACGCAGAGGATCGACGCGAATCGGACACCGCACACGAACATGAGCGCGAGGGCGGTGCTGCACGCCAGGAGGGGAGTCAGACAGGCGGCGATGGCGAGCAGGATCTGCAATTGGGATGTTGTTCATGGGGGAGAGATTTTCCCGAGCTTTGAAGTAAGAAAATGTATCCGGGACAGAGTTTGAGGTAGTTTATCGTTGTTTAAGGTTCAGAAGTTGAGACGGGCAGGTCAAAAAGTAGCATTCCCCGTAGCTTTTTTGTGGAAACGTTTCAACCGCCCGTTAGAAATTTCGATCACGGAAAGATTGTCCTTACATAGTAGAAATAGTCACAATTCGAGTCAATTCGTTTTACCTCCCCTCCTCCCCGGATTTTCCCCGCGTTCGCCTATTTTGCGGGGACAAATCCCTAATCTGCAAGAAGCACCATCGATTGACTGTGTGGGTGGATGGCGGTCGCCTTGCGCATTACGCCTTACGCCTTGGCGTCCGCAGCCGATCATCGATCAGAATTTCGAGACCTTGAAGAAGTTTTGCTGGTGCATGTAGAGCGCTCGAATGAAGACGGACGCCACAGAGCAGCAGCACATCACCACGAAGCCAACGGACAGGTAGGGCAGCATCGACATGCCGGCACGCACCATCTCGTCCTGAAAGACCAGCGTTTTGTTGTGTGGATTGAACGATGCAGATTGCTACAGTTCTGCAATCGAAGGCGACGATGTCTCGTGCCTCTTTGATCTCATCACTAATGATAATGATGGGAAACAAACAAATGGGGAATAGGCGGAACAGAGTCGCCGACGATCCAGCGTCCCAGAGACAACACAGTGAGGGTCGTCGCTCACCTCGACGTAGGTCTGTGCCAGTATGTAGACCTTGAGCCGCTCCGATTTGAAGTCGCTGAAATTTCTCACACTTGCAAATAGCACGTTGTGGCGTCCCACTTCTGAAAGTAGTGCACCACTCGTCGCTCAAAGTTCTTCACATCCTCCTTGGTCCAGTAGGGACGGTGCTCGGCGCGGAGCTGGAGCGCGACCATTTTGACGGACTGCAATAGGGACGTGTGATTTCACCGAGAAAATTGACCCGAATGTTGGTGATCCGAGACCACTCCTCGTCCGAAAGTTTCACGGACGCTCGACGTTTTTCCGCTTCCTCTGGAGAAATGGTTGTCGTGGCAGCGGTTGAATTGTCCGCGTTTTCGTCGTTGCTGTTGTTGCTGTCGTCGGCGTTGAAATTCGTTTGACTTCCGTCGTTTTCATCAGCGGCTTCCTGACTTGCGTTGGCCTGGCGCAGCATTCGGACCAACTATGTAGAATTCTTTAGCAATGAACAGTAGTTTATTACCTGTTTTTCGCCCTCCTTTTCGACAGACTCCACCCCATGGCCGCCGGTTTTGTAGTACTCTAGACCGAAGAAGTTGGGCTAAAAGATTCATTATTGCTCCACGAATCGATGAAATGTGCAATCACTTGTAGACTGAACTCCTGTCCGTAGATCTTCGCGATCGGATAGGTCAGCTTCAATCTTTGGTCTCCGCTCTCCGGCAGTCCTCTCCCTTCCACAACGTCGTCCAGTAGAAGTGACAGTCCGTTCTAAACGGCCGTACTTCGAACAGCCATTCTCGCTTACGTAGAACTGGCGAACAGGCTCATTGATGATGCAAAATGCCCGACAGAATTTAGTGAACGATTCATTTTGGCCCGACTCTCGATTCAGCATCGACAAGTTGTTCATCGAATAGTCCATCACCTGGAAATAGAGTATGGCGTAGATGTAAACGATAACGAGCTACATTGTCGATAGCCTCTCTCAAGTAGTCGATCCTCAACATGCTGCCATTGTCCTTGGCCACAACGAAAAGGTAGGTCGATATTGGCAATCCTATTTTATGTGTAGTTTTAATAATATGGAATAAAACGTGTAGGCACGTACCATCCGAGCTGAAAAACCTGTCATAGGCTTCTCGCTCAAGTTTCGCTCTGGCGCCGGCGGGCGAGTATTCGGTGATGTCGTTTTGTTGTCTGGAAAGGGTGATGCTAATCGTGCAAAAGACGCGTACGGAGTGTTGACGATCTTATAGGTGGAAGCAGCGGATAAGGCGAGACAGAACAGGATGGCGATCATAGGCCAGCGGGCGATGAAGACGCCCCAACGTTTGTAGAGTTCGATGATCCAGACCACGAAGCGGGGCGCTGAAATGCGCAGTTGGGTCACTCAGCTTACGACTTTGAGCTTTGGCCCATCATTCGAAATCTCGCCTCTCGCAACTTAAGGGCGTGACGTGTTTTGCGAGCCATATGATACACGCTTGACGTCATTGCCGTGACGGAAGCAATCGTCAGTTCGCTGAGTCGACGTCCTAGATCGTGTGAAGGTAGGTCGTGCTGTTTGTGCTCGAGCCACGAAACCCGTTGTGAATTATCGAGAAGATCGGGGCGAACATGGCTAAGCATTTGATGTAAGAACGTGTAAATTGCACTAGGTGATCGATCTCTCAGCAGCTGACCTGGATTATCCAAAAGCCAACGACAACAACAACATCATCATCATCGTAAACAACAATCGACTGAGGAAAAGAGCAATCAGTGATACTCACGCTGCTCGCCGGTCGCCGTCGGTCCGCCTCCATTCGAAGCAGCTGCTCCGACGGCCGTCATCGAGTCAAGGGTCCGCTTGCCGATGATCAGCGACGGCCGGCGATGGGGCCGCGACTGACGGCTAGGCGCCTCGCCGCGATGGTCCATTTCGCTCCTCTCCTCACTTTTGCCTCGATCGATCGATTCGAGTCTTGCCCGTCTCCTAGATGACGATGATGACAATCTTTCTTCTGTCTCCTGTGCAACGGGTGTAGGCGACGCAGGCAGTCAGTGGGTAATTGATGGGCGTTTCAAGTCAGCTCGCGCGCACGATGACGACACGCCACGTTTGAGAGAAAGAGGGAGAAAGGGAGAAACGCGACAAGCGCAGCTACGGTCGAGGCGCAAGGGCGAATGCGGCAGGGGAAGTCGTAAAGCGAGACAGGGGTGGGGCATAGTGGACGAAGGAGCGTGGAAACGAACGAAAGGGAAGCGGAGAAGAATGGACGACCGACCAAAACAAACGACGAGCTCGCGACGATCGTAAATGCATCCCTCACCACAATGCTTCTGATGATATCATCGGCAGCCGAGGGAAGAAACATTCAGGTGTTTACACCTCATACCTATGGCATGACAGCCGCGCGGTGGATTTGTTCAATGGAAATTCGATACAGCGGGGTAAATCCATCGCGAAGTTCATAGATACGATATTGCATATGAAATAGCGATGAAAACAACCACGCTTGCTCGAAACAGCCTGCCTGCGCCATTATCACTCGTCATTGCTTCCAAGTGCAATGGACACGTCGCTGCTCCGAGTTAGGGTCCAATTTCCGGTGAACCAGTAGTAAACTGAATAGTAACGGCAGAGAATGCGAATCACTGGACTCTGCTCTCCCAGCATCACTCGCTCGTTCTCTTTGTCAGGCGACCGACACATGATGATGGCAATGAATAATGCTGCCAGGGTGTGGCCGTGCTTTTTCACTACGCCGCCCATTCGCCGGTTTTTCCCGCCGGACGAGGCCATCTTTTGCACTGGTACGCTACAACAACAACAACAACGCGCGCAATTAGACGAATGACATCTGATGGTGGCGGACTCGACGCTGCAAGGGGGCGGCGCGGGGGAGAAAGGCGACAATGACAACAACTAGTCCAACCGCAAGGCGCCTGTCTGGGACGACTGACTGCGCAGTGCACATTACAATGCTAATCCAATCAGCATTGTCCAGCAGTCCATCTGATTCGCGAAAGAAGACGGCGGCAAGAGAAGAGCGAATAGGTGTGCGAGAGAGAGAGAGAGAAACACGCCGTAGTTGGTCAGCTGATCGACCGACACACATCACACAGAGAGCGGGAGGAGAAAGGCGATACTTTGATCGAAATGTTTTGCTGTTGGCGTTGATGCGCTGCCATCTGTCGCCGACCGACAAGGGCGGAGAAGATGGGCGAGAGAACCGCCCCCCGTTTGAGCAATGTCGCCCGACAAGCAGCGATTGTGCCGGACTAAGAAAAGTCGACGTCTATATATGCATCAATCGGCGAGCCGAGACACGTGTGCAGCAGGGGTTCCCACCGTACGCCATCTCAGGGAATCACTCCGTCACGGCGGTCTTTCTCCTCCTCCTCCTTCTTCTGACCTGCTTCTGATGGTGAACGCGGTGGGGGAACTAATAGCAAACGAGGAACAAAGGGAGAGCGAGAGGGGAGGGAACCCCGCTGCCTGTCGACTGGGGACGAGATGGAGGGGAAACGGGAACAGGTCATACGACAGAGAGTCGTCCGTCCGTCGCTTCGGGGAAACGACACTTAGAACAGGTGCAGCAGACCTCCGCACCCATCTTCTTCTTCTTCCTTCCGCGCTTCTGCTGCACTCCCACGCTTGTCAAAAGTTGAGTCGAACGACTCGAACTGGCAGACGTACAGACGACTTAGTGCTGCTGCTTCTCTGCCGCCCGTCGCCTCATTCTCTCGCTCTCCGTCCGCCTCTCGCACAGTGGGACACACGATGCGTGGCGCACGTCTGTGCATGTGCGTGTGTACGCGCGCGCGCGCGCGCGCACGACCTTCCGCACATCACACGACGACGACGCCTTTTCGAAGCACCACCTCGCCGCCGTCACTCTAAACTGACGACGGCATGACGGCGGCGGCGGTAGTGGTGGCGGTTGTGGAGGGGAAGGGAAAGGAGAGACGTCAGACGGCGAGTAGACATTTGCCGCCGCCGACGCCAAATGCGAGGAGGAGGAGGAGACGACGCAGAAGACGCGGCAACACCTCGCTCTTCGTTCGATTGATCAGCTGCTCGTTGTCGTCGTCGTCTTAGCGACCGCCCTCTGACCCCTGCCGGCGCTTCCCCCCTCCTTCCCTCCTTCCTGTCTTCCTGCCTCCCCGCTCCATAACCGGTCCCTTCTACTCTTGTTGCCGCTTTTGCTGCCGCCGCCGCCGTCGCGCCACAGACACTCGCGGGAAAGGGAGAGGTCGTTCTCTCGTCTCATTCTTTCTCTCGTAACGAGCAGCACCTCCGCAGAATGACCGATAGATGACGACAACAAGACGGGGAGGGGGGGGGGGAGGAAGTGAGCGAAGAGGCCGTCGCCGTCGCCTACACACGGAGAGAGGCAGACGCAAACGATCAAGACGCCCGAGTCGAATTAAAATCTCAAGACGGCAAGAGATAGTGGTCTCGTCGGTGTCATGCAACAACACCAAAACAACAGGGAGGCGGGGTGGCTCGCGAACTCGTCGTCTCAGATTCCTCCCCTCCTCCCCATTCATCATCATCATCATCATAAACATGCCACTTGAGCGGCGGGCGGAGAGCGAGAGAACAACAACCCCGCATCATCTTGAAATTGAAACGATGCAGGTTTTTCGCCGCTGCCGCTGCCGCCGCGCTGCCAAGCACTTGAGCCTCCTCCCCCTCCTCGCCTGACAGGCGAGGCGTGTGAGCGCCCCCCCCCCCTCCCCTCGAAATAGAAACCAGACGCATCGACCCATCGACCCCAACGATTGAATCGTGAAGATTGTTTGTCACACAGGCGGAGGCCGAAAACCCCTACGAGGACAAACCATTCCACCACGTGATGACGTCGCTACGACGACGAGGAGGAGCAGAGCGTGAAAGGCAAAACGACAGACAGCGGAGGCGGTGGCGACAGACACTCACTCATTGCCCCCTGTTCGTCCGCCCTCAACTCCGAGTCGACCCTGACCGGAGCTGGTGGCTGGCGTTGGACGAAGAACAAGCCGACCGACGACCGCCGCTCGGCGAATGTCCTCCCCCTTTTTCGAGTGGTAGCGGAGGCGGCAACGCGACCGCGGTGGAATGGCACGAGGCGCACCATAGACTCTAAACTATGCGGACGCGCGCGCTGCAAAGGAATGGGAGGAGGGAAACCGTTCATCGTCTGTGCACGGTGACGTACGACGAGCAACAGGGCGGCACACGACGCGCGGGTGGACACAATGGACTGAGAGGCTCAACCAGAAGAGTTGCGACACACGGCAACGACGCCGTCTCTTGCTCTCTCTCTCTCTGCTCACATAATTTACTCAGAGAGTCGGTCAGAAACTGCTGTTGCTGCTGCTGCAGCAGCGCGACAACTCCCTCTCTTTCAAACGAACGAATGCCCACGTAGGAATAAGGTAATGTCGCCAAGGTCGATCGGTCGATGCAGAGCATCGTGAATTCGAGTACCTGTCCCGTGCGTCGTCGTCTTTTTCTCCCCGCCATGGCAGGTTTGCAGAAGGGCGAGGGGGTCACACTTCCCTGATCGTGTCGTCCAAGGACACACTTCTCGACTTTGAGACTGGAAATGTGCCGCCGTTCGTAGTGGTCGACTATCTACTACTACTACTAATGGAGTTGGCGTCTTGGACTGAATGGGCAGAACACCGTCGTCTCCTGGACGGAACGTCTTCTTTCCCAAATATGCGGTCGCCTGGCAAATGCACGAATTCCATTAGAAGAAATGGAGGGGTTCCAGACCAGTTGACGCTGCGATTCATCATGTTTATTCGAATAGTTTGTGCGTCGGAGAGAGAGTCTGATTGCGAAATATGTTGACCCGTTTTGTATAGGTGCACCACACTAGATGATCTATGACGAATCACACTAGTCGATCTGCCCTCAGTTCTTGAACCACTCCCTGCGGCTGTTGGTTCTGGTGGTGATGATGTTGTTGCTGTTGCTTCTGTTGCTCCCTCCCGCGAATCGTGCCCAGGTTCATGGTGGTCGTAGTGATCGTGCCGGAGCTGGAGCCGACCTTCTGAATGGTTTTGCGCAATGTGTGTGTGCACTTGAGAGTGAGACCGAAAGGAGGGAATTACCGATTTGGCGCGCAGGGTCAGAATGTAGTTGTACGTCGACATGCCCATGGTCACTGCAAACGAACACCACACTATTTTCAATGAATGAATCGCACGCATCTCCTGCGATCTGTGGCTTCGGAAAATCTCAGAGACAGCCTGTCCACTATCACACAGCTCATTCAGTCGAGAACCCAATCTACGATTGCAGAGAAGCTGCTCAAGAAATCGATCGTGAACTGTGGGGCCAGGACGGCACGAATCGTCGTCAGACTTACGCAGTCGCACGTGGAATCCCAGCAACGAAACGGTGAGCACGGAAGTCACTAGCGTAATGAGCGTCACCACCACGGCCATGAAGACGTACGCCCAGACCGGGACGTGAAAGATGTGACAGTCCACGGCCTGTGGATGTTTGGCTGCGGTCTCGTAGAGCGACACCGCTAAACGTCTCCCTTCATCGCTGTTTCGCTCGCGATCTCACCATCGCCGGACGGCGCTCGAACGATGGTGAGCGCGGGCCAGAAGATCGAGAACACCAGGACCAGCGAGTCGACTAGCACGAGAAGCACCAGTAGGGTGGACGTCGTGATGAGCCACAAGAAGAGGCTGCGCGCAGATGTGCGTAGTCTATAGGCCGACCGTCGGAGACCGACACATACCGATAGTTCCATCGCCCGATGCAGACGTTCAGCCAGATGCAGTGATGGTCGAAGCCGTCCGCGCACCGCGCACAGGTTCGGCAGTGTTTCGTGCCTTGTGGACTGCAAAACAAGCACGCATATTTGGAACGTCGACTGCACGGCTCGCTCGCGGGGGTCAATACGACGACGACGCCGACGGGGCGCGATTTTGGCGATGTGCAACCGACCGGATGGAGAGCGTCTTTCAACGTCCGGTTTATGAAGAGTTTTAAGGGGAGGGGGAGTCTCGCAAACGCCCACATGATGAAATTTCGTCAGCCGGAAGGGGCCATCATGCTTACAGCGGCGCCTTGCTTCTCGCTGCCGTAACATGACCTTCATTTTGAGAGAGAGAGAGAAGAAGAGGAAGAGCTACCGTTCGTAGAATCGTGCTACGAGTTGGCAGCTATCGTTTCGCAGAGCGCCGGGATGTCAAGTGACCGAGCAAGGCGAAAGACAGGGCGGGGGAACTTGGATTACTGTGCTGTGTCGACGGCCGCAATTGGAATTGAACGCACACTCGCATATTAGCTCGCTGGCATTGCACGGAATGAATGGTGGGCGCAGATACAAACGGAAAAGGGGAGAACTCGCTGTTGCTTCCTTACACATCGACGCGGCAGACGTTGCAGAAGCCGGCCTCGATGACGTGCCGGTAGCGATCCGCCGCGCCATCGTCCCGCTTTCGGTTACAGAATTGGCGTCGGCGAAGTTCGTCGACGGCTCGTTCCCTGGAAACACGATGCACCATCCCCTCGTGTCATCGGGGTGGTTTTTGCCGGGAATGGATGGTGGTGGGGAGGCACTAAACGCGTATGGACGGCGGCGCTTTGCACCTGCTGCTGATGCCTAACCGAATATGGTCGTTCACGTCAGCAGCACACGCGGTGGATGGTGTGCGTGCGTGTGCGCGCGTGACGCAATTGCTTGCTCGCTCGCTGTGCATTCCCAGTTTGTAGCTGGCCATATGTACGACACATGCACAGAGCGGCGGCGGCGGCGCAGCGAACTACGCAAAAAGAACGACGACGCAACCGGTAAGGCAGGAGAGTGAGAAACGCGCGCCCCCCCCCCCTCGCACGACTCACTTGGCGCGCAGCTTGTCGGGCGCCGTGTCCGAGAGGCAGAGCGTCGCGTAGAGGGCGGCCACGACGAGGAAGAGGGGCGCAAGTGTCAGGGCGAGCGGCACCGCGACGGCGTCGATCTGGCCGGCGACCAGGACCGCGACAAGTGGACTGACCGCGGCGACCGAGCCCAAGCAGAGCGCCTGCAAAGCGCCACCATCGGTCCCTCTCTCCTCTACCTCATGGCCACCCTGTGAAACGAGCACAATTAGCGGCGTTTGTCTTCGGGGAAGGGAGGCTGTGCCCGCCACTGCCCATCTGTTCCCGTGCCGAAGGGGCGACAGCTTATCGCGCCGCCAATCGTACCATCAAAACTCGAGCGAATGTGGGCATGAGGGAAGAAGCACTCGAATTCCATCAAACCCCAAGCAAAGCAGCATTTAGTCTGCTTCGGTGGCCAACTCCACTAAAATCACCGCCCCGGTCGCGCGACAGCACGCGCACCACTCTCCCTTTAATCAGTGCCTACCTGCGCCTGCGAGGGCGGTAGCAGTCGTGGGCTGATCCGGCGCCGGCAGACCATTCTTCTGCCCGCTCGTAGTCGTCGTCGCCAATGCCTCTTGTCGCGCGCGTTGCGGCCGACTGCGACGACGACTGCTTTTCAGTGGCCGGCGGCAGCGGCTCCCGTCGTCGATCGGTTGCCCTGGCAACGGGCGGTGCGCCGCGCGTGCTTTCTCGCACGGCCCCCCGTACCTGTCGACGAGTCGTCGTCGTCGTCCACGAGTACGAGTACGGGGGGAGGGCGCGGCTGAACCACCGAAACGGGGGGCGGGACGTGCGTCGTCGTCATCATCGGTGCAACCGACGGGCTCGCAGAAACCAGCTATGCGCATTCGGCGGCGGGGCACGAGTAGAATCAGGAGACACGAAGATAGACATGAGTCGTTTTCGCACGAAACCGCTTCATGTGCGCGCGGTTATGGCCACTGCTCGATCGGGGATTTACGAGATGCGACGATAATATGTAATAAACGATTGATATGCATGCGTCTGCCACGAAATCGCTGCAGCTGGCCGCGTTTCAAACGCACCCGTGAAAGGGCGGCACGAATGAACGAGGAGATGCAGGGGGAAAGCGCGCCGCCTCTTCGGGATCGCACGTGAAACACCAGAACTCGGCAAAACAAAAAATGCAAGTGCGATCAACGCCAATGTCTCGAAGATCCATTGAATAGATTCAAAATCTCGACAAATCGCACCGAATCATGTCATTTTTCACAGCTCGTCGTGTCGACGTTTCCACCAGACCCATACTTATTTCTCTTCCGTCTAGTTCCGGTCTTGCTCCCCCATTATCGGCCTCTCAGGACAGGTAGTTCTGCTTGATGTTGTGCAGTGCGTCGACGATGACAGGCATGCGGGCACTGCAATTATACTCTTCTCAATTCTCACACAAATCGCTCACTTGGCCGAGGTCGAGATGAGCTGCAGCATGTGGCCATGCGCCGCCTCGTCGTCCAGCTCCAGCCTGAGGTGCGACTCGATCTGAGTGTTCACGTTCACAGCTACACTCCCATGACATTCGCGCGCGCACACACCTTTTGGACGGCCTTGTCACGCTCGACGGCAATGTCCGGGATGGCGGCGTCCGTCATCAGCGCCCACAGGTTGAGCAGCAGGTTGGCGTGTCGGCGCAGAATGCGGAACGCCTCGAAGCAGTAACCGCAAAAGTCGCGCCAGTACTGGCTGCAAACATGCGCAAATAACTTCAGTCTCTTCTACCCGCCATCACGTCTCCATCTACAGTTCAATTGATTGCCCCTGACACTACGCAATAGTACACGCCGCCAAAATACGGTTCGTTTCCCTATCGATTGTCTGTCTTTCACGTTGGCGCCCGCTTGCAAATGCGCAAGCGGTCGTTAAAGTTGTGAATGGACAGTGGATGGTTCGTTCTTCCACGGAAGATTCACCGCACCGCCACAGGTTTGCACTCCTTTCTCGCAAGGATTGGCCCACCAGTCGGAGGCGACCAAAACGGCCATCTCCGAGCTGGCTGACCGAAGTGCTGGCCACAGATTGCAGCGAGACGGCGCGGCTTAAGGGCCGTGGGCATAGGGAGGTGGGTTCGAACTTTTAGAGTTCGAACTTTGACCCCGGGTTAAAACTCTAATCCACTCCCCCACGTGGGTACAACAACCGCGTCGTTCTAGCACATCATTGCACTGCCTTCCCCTCCCGAGTATCAATCAAAACCTGTTCATGCCGCCCATCGCGTCGATCATGTAGGCAGTCAACTTGAACGGCGCCGGCATCGGTTTCGGATCGCGACCGAGGATGAAACTGCACACCATCATCATTGTGGGATCGTCGTGGCGGCCCAAACGCTCACCCAAAGTCGATGTGAAATAGTCGTCCATCCTCGCACAGTAGCAGGTTGTCCGTATGTCGGTCGCCCACGCCAAAGACGTACGATAGGATCTAGGCTGTCTGTATTCTTCAATCGTCACCGCGCCCTTACCGAGTAGCCCGCACAACTCCTGACAAAGTTGTCAATGCTCAGCGGTTCGATGCCAAAGGGTCCGCTCGCCAAGGGCCGACAGTAGTGCATGAATCCCAGGAGAGACTCATGCTTGTTGATGATGTTGCGGAAGGACTGCGAGCGGATGAACTGCACCAGGCCTTCCTGCGTTTTTCTCGAATATTCGCACAATCATGACTCGTCATCAGACCTGGCGACCGGTCGCTAGCACCGTGTAGGGCGTCAGTCGCAGTTGCAGGTTCTCCGACATCAGAAGGCGATCCGCCAGTCGGACCATCTGCAGGATGAGCGCGTCCTGTCTGAAAAGCAGTTCCTTTCCGTCAGGTTCATACATTGTCTGTGCATACACACGTAAACTACGTCGAACATTCATTCGACGAGAAAGAGGCGAGGTAAAACCACGATCTCTTGCCTACCTCAAATCATCGCCCTGCTTGTAGATGAGTGCGTACTGCTGGGACGCTCGTCCCGACGTTAAACTGCTGCTGCCGCCGCCACCGCTCGACGCCGTTGTCCTGTCGGAGCGGTGATGATGATGGTGGTGCTGCTTGTCCTTCTCCAGCTGCTGCACGATTCGTGCCGGATCTGCGTGCTCGACGTTGAAGACCAACTTGAGGGGCGTCTGCGCAGAGGTGTAGGCCTGACAGGAATCGGCGACGACGGACAGCAATCTGAAATGCCGCAGCGTTGTTACGCTAGAAGATGCGACCGCTAATCGTTTCTCGCGCATCACAACGTCTCTTCGATCGCCAGTCGCTCAGGCCTTTCACCAGACCCAGAGATCGTCTCCCTCACCTCACGCTCGGGTCCAACGGCAGGGGCAGTCCGTGGAGGTCCTTGAAATATGTCGATCTCGCGAGCGTGGTTCGCAGCGCCTGGCTCCTTTCCCTGGGCTGGGCGCGCTGCACCTCGGCGTAGACGTCCCGCAGCGCTTGGACGAACTCGACCTGTCGATCGATGGCTGCCGCCTGGGCGCTCGATTCGGATCCGGCACGGCGAAGTTCCGTCATCAGCTGCGCGTTGAGTCGTTTGTAGAGGTCGGCCCAACGCGGGGCGCCCGCCGCCAGCGAGACCTCGGCTTCGACGCGCGTGTACCTGCACAGCGATGCGAATGTTGGCACATTGTCAGAACGCTCGAAAACACCATCGTCGTGAGCAAGACCGCGCGCGTCCGGCTTTGAGACTGGACTAGAGTTGCGTTATTTCGGAATCGGAGATTTTGTATTCGCTAATTAAGCTAACAGTTTTGCATCTGTATTTTAGATGCAAACAATGCGTTTTCAAACGCTTGTTCAGATAAAACGCATACTATCGCAAGAGATTGAACCCTTTGAAGAGAATTCAACAAGCTTTCACTGTTCCGATTCCGAAATGACGCAACCCTAGACTGGACGCCAAAACGGAAGCTCACGAAATCACCCACCAGAAGAGCGCGTACGCCGCCGTCGGATAGCTCAGGGCGTACTTGATCAGGGACGACGCCAATTTATCGCCGCCCGTCGTCGGAGTTGCCGGATCGATTGCCGCTCCCGCATCGACTCCCAGCTCTATGGGCTCGGCATCTCCGGTCAGTCCCACCACTGTGATGTCATCGTCCTGTTTCGAACCGCCACTCAGTGCCGTCTCGTCCTCCTCATCGGGCTCGTACTTCAACGCCTGGACGAGTTGCGGCAGGTAGAGCAACATGTCCTCGCGCGACGCCGCGTGCCAGAGCCTGTCCACCGCGAATCGACGGATGCTGGTCTTGATCGCGCGCAGGGACAACTGCTCCGATGCGGCGGCTTTCGTCTCTGGAGCGGCGGTCGACGCGCCCTGCGATCCGGACGATCCCCCCTGGCCGCCAGTTGTGGCGGACGACCAGCACGCGGTGCCGAGCAGTTCCAACGCGTCGCGTACGTCGATCGGCGCCCAGGCGCTGCAGCAACAAGTGTTCCCTTTAGGGAAGTGGGTTCGACTTTTCGCGACTTTCAAACTTGTGAAGATACCCCATCCAAATTACAATCGAATAACGTAAAGATATCTGTGAAAGTTCGAAAATCGCGGAAAGTCGAATCCACTCCCCTAGTTCCCTCCAAAGCCCGACGATGGATCGCTTACTAGACTAGTGCCAAGGCGTCGCGTGCCTCGGCGCGTTGCCAATTCATGGCGGCGACGAATTTCGGGAGGGCGCGCGGGTTCGAGGAGAGATGGTGTCGGAAGCGCCAGACCAGATTGCTCTGCTCCACGGAAAGAGGCGCACCCGGAGCCATCTAGATGATCCGCGCACAGTAATCATGCTCATATGTACGTATCAACAAAAAGACGAACAGGGAAAACCCCCGCACCTGTAGAATCGCGTCCAGCTTATCCCTGGTCACCGCGTTCGGCTTGAGCTCCTTCTCCGAAACGGTCGTCGACTTCCAACGTGTCATGTCCAGGTACTTGGCCTCGCACAGGTTCGATAGTCCGAGCTCCGGGTCGACGGCCAGCGAGGCGGCGGCCCAGATCGAGGACGACATCTCGGTGTTTCCCGCGGTTTGCGCTGCGGCCGTCGCTTCAAAGTAGACGATCGCGAAGGACTGGGCGCCGAGTCGAACGGCCGGCATCTGAAGGACCACCCACATGCCGAGTGCGGACGCTGACGACGATCCTGCCGGGATTCCGGACAGCGCCGCCAGAGCCGAATCGTCTTGTTTGGCCTGAAATGCACACCTCATCATCTCGTTTGAGCGGTTTTGCGCGCCCGGCAAACTTGCATTCGTAGCGCAAGCCTCCTGCTCACCTTCTGGATGAGCTTGTCCACCTCGGAAAAGGCCAGTCGATCCAGCCAGGGGGCGCGGTCGATCAGACCGTCGGCCTGTTGTTTTCGAACCTGAGAAGCAACATCACTATTATCGTGCATCTAACTGATCACTGCTACAAACCTTTGAAAGGTACGCCACGTCCGAGGAGGCCGCAAACTTTGAGAATCGCGGCGGTGCGTCGAGCGGTCGTGGACGTCCTCCCTCGGCAACGCGCAAGTCCAGTACGCTCTGGATTCGCTCTATTGTCATCAACAGCAAGTCGATATTTCGGCACAAAACCTGCTTGAACACGCCTCGCCTCGAGAAGAGGCGCAGCCAGGTTTGGCCGACGAAACGACGTCCGTCGAGGCCTTCCTTCTCGCGGTTCGGATCCTTCTTCAAAAGGTCAGCTTATTCTCGTGTCACAACGCGGAAATCCCTGCCTCGTCCTCCCTTTCCGGCGTCGTCCAGAGCGTGATGTGCAGGAGGGCGTCACGCGAGAGCTCCGAGTAGCGGACCGGAAGTTTGAGCCACTCTTCGACCTGAGTGGCTCTTTCAGAGGATGAGGGAGAAATCGCTTGTAATTTTTACGAGACTGCGTGCATCCTGTCTGCTGATTTTCTCTCACCGTTCTCGTTTCGGGAATTTCTGAAGAATAACTCGTGCATACCTTTTGCGTGTAGCTGTGTCCGCCTCCTGTCAGGCCGCTCGACTTCGAGATCGACCCCAACCCCGAGCCTCCTCCGCCAGACCCGCTCGCCAGCTGCTCCGCTAGCGGCCGATAGGACGCCGCTACGGGATGACCAACCAGGCGACCGTTGCAGTGCACGGATGCCTATTTCCTCGATAACAGCAAACGCTTGCATCGCCCACCTCGACCCAGAGCGGTGCCAAGTGACTGGACCAGGACGAGGACGATGATGACGAGGAGCCCGTCGGAAAGCTGCTACGCACCCCCTCGATCGAGACAACGCGTACCTGGAAAATCGTCAGTCCTGCTGCCTACGATCCCCTCGAGAGGCAATGGACGGTTCCGCGTATTGAGGCCAAAATTCGCATGCTAGAGACAAATTTCTGCACGCAGCGATGCAAACCGCCAATCGTGTAGCCTTATCGGTCTCACGGTGCTGGTCGTAAACGCGCAAAAGCAACATGACCGCGACGCGCTACATCTATCGACTAGCCACTGCTGGACGAAGAGAGGGAAAGACACCAAAAATAAAGACGGACAGGAGTGAGGGGGAGTGACAAAAACGAGGTTCGTCCACCTCTACATCCGCGTGCAGGTCACAGCTGTAGACGTAGCGAAAGTCGGACGTCTGCTGCGTGCCGCCCGCTCCGCTGCTGTGGTTGTCCGGTTTCGGGGACATTTCCGGTCAGCCTTGTGAACTCCTTCTTCCTTCACACTGCAGTTATGCACAACGACATTTACACCGCCATTCGAACGGGTCTCTTCGCAAAAAAGCAATATCCATCTTTCTCATTTCGCATAATTTTCATCCTGAGATCGTGGGATCGACGCTCTCGCGCCGCGCCGGACAGCCTCAAACCACCCGACGCTTGCGACTCGGCGTCGACGACGAAGGTCCTGGCGTGGAGGAGGAGGAGGCGGCGGCCGCGGTCGAGTGCTTCTTCAGGCCCGACGAGCCTGACGCGGCCGAGTGGCGATCATCATGGGAGGTCGCTGAAAGTCCCGATCATCACGTACGCACGCGGGCGGAAGAAGACAACCGCACCTGACTCCATTGCTGCCGCTTTCGCTTCCTCCTCCCTCCGCTGTTGCTTCTCCTCCTGCCTGCGCTGCAGTACTACGCCCCAGCTCGCCGACGAGCCCGAGAAGAGGCGGTCCGACTCCTTGATCGCCCTTTTCGCGGCCTTCTTGTCCAGAACGACCGCCGACTTCGAGGGTGGTGGCGCCGAGAGCATCTTTGCCCAACCGTGCACAATATTTCCGTACTCGGCGGTCTCCTCGAGGTAGGAACCCTCGAAGTTGTAGATCTGGTTCTCGAGCGCTTCGAGTGTGCCCTGATCGCTCACATTCTCGATGGTGGGATCCAGCACACGAACCTGGATCTCCTGTCGCTTCTTGTTCAGCTCCTCGAGATCGCGCTTCGACTGGTTGTAGTCGCCCATCGCTTCGTTTCCCCCTTTCCTTCTTTACAGACAAAAAGGCACAGTATTCGCACGGTTGGTCTACCGCGAGTCAATCCAACATTCCGAATATTCAACTCTCCGCGTCGCTTTACCCGTCTCCGATCACAACACTACTTCTCTCAATCTTCTCCATTTTCTTCTGTTCACCGAGCCAGCTGTCCGAGCGAGAGAGTCAGCGTCGTCACCTGCGCATTTCCGTTTCGCTTCAATCGAAATTCCAATAAACCTCTAACCTCTCCGACAAGAGTCGTCAGCGCCTCGTAGTCCACCACCGGCGCATGGGGCAGATTCTGGTGAGTCGGCTGCGAACGCGTCAACTTGGAAATGCCGCCGCTGCTCGGATCAGCGGCATTTTTCTTCACATCCTGCTGCTGTTGAGATTGTGCGTCAGTTCGCTGTCCGAGAGTGTCCGTGTTCGAGGGACGGGGATGGCGAACGACGAGCTGCGCCGTGTCATCAATGAGCACGTCGAAGGCTGGAAAGACGATTGTGGAAATAATCTTGCTTTCCACAGAGCTCACCTCCGTCGTGGATGCCCGCCACCAGAAGACGCTTCAGCTCGTCGTTCGCGATGTGAAGGCTTTGGGCCAGCCATGCCTTGCTGACGGAACGGTAGGGGCGAAGAAGACGCGTTAGGACCTGGGGTCATCAAGAAGAAGAAGATACGGCGGAAAGCAAGCGTGTCCTCACCTTGGATCGAACGTTGGAGAGCAGCTGCTCGACGTGCTCTTTGATGAATGGGTCCGAGAACAGTGCTTCGCGATGCTTGTCCAGCACCGCCTCGAAGGCATCCAGCGAATGCTCCTGGTACGCTTCCACCAACTCGGTCATCGCCACCACGTCCGCGTCATTCTAAACAACTCTATGAACAAGATGTCCTCATTTGAATGGAAACGACCTGGCGAATGAGCTGAATCCGAGTCCGGCACACAGGCGACGATCGCAAAGGCTTCGACTG
>JACMII010000441.1:5052-17935 GCA_014805405.1 Bunonema sp. RGD898
GCCGCCGCATTCTATCAGACTGCGCCGTCTGATTGTCTTCTGCCACTGCACAAGCTTATGTACAAACAGGCAGATTATTGTTCGCAATACATTCGAGACTCGTGTCTCGTCGTTCAAACGTTGTATTTGCACTAACCGACGGCAGGTCAACAGTTTATCGGCCCCCGTACTTGCGTATTCGTTGGGCGGCCTAGACAAAATCCCCCCCCCCTGCACGCAATCTGTAGTTTTCGCGCCCCCGTGGCGCGTACATTTGCCTTGTCCACCACAACTCCGTCGTCCACTCTGACGGGAATCCGACGTGACAGCATACGCACACGTGCGCACGGATCGTGTTTCTTCTTTCCGTCGTCGTCGCCGTCGCCGTCGTCGTCACCGCCGTCGTTGTCTGCACTGCACTCCTTTCGCCTTCTCTATCTCGTTCACATTCGCACGCACGCACGCACCTGTCCGCGCGGCGCTAATTGGCTCAGCCACATCTCCTCCGACTTTGCTTCGTCGCCTTTAGGCTCGTCGGACGACATCATGCACTGACGACCACCAAACGAGTGAGATGTCTTCCTCGCAACGGAGACAGACTTTCGAGCGCCTTCTCCCACCGACGGCCAACCTTCTGGCGATTCTGATGCAGATCGCGGCAGTGGCGACGGAGCACTGGTTCGAGGCGAACGTAATCGCTGTGGAATTTCGATATTTCGCCCCTCGTCAGGTAATCAACGTCAACGAGCTTCTCGGCCACAGCGACACTCGATGGCACGTTTCGGGTGGACTCTTCCGGGGAAAACGCACGTTGCCTGACCAATTTGGCAATCAACGGGCGAGGACGTTTTCCGGTAACGCAACATAATTGACCAAAGTTTCGGTCGATAAATTGCAGTTTGGCACGAGACTTGGGACCGAATCGGCTACATGGACGAGCGACTGTACTCCATGGAACTGCTTTTCGCCATTTTCGGCCTACTTTGGGCGGCGACTGGACTGGCAATTGGATTGGCGAACTTGCTCTCGAAACGGCAATTGGTTTCGCCGAGTGGGCTGCACGTTTGGAGCGTGATTTCAGGCACGTTTTCCAGCAGTCTTCAAGCAGTTTTTCAACGCCACAACTTTAGCCATGGCGATACTGTCAACTTCAGCGCTGTTCTATATCGTTTTCATTTCGAGCATTGCGAAAAACTGCCTTCTAAAGGACGACTTGGAACGTGGCTTTCTGACACGCGATCTCGCAAGGTGGACTCTCAACGTTTCCCTCAAAACACCTTCCAGGCTCGGCTACTCTTTCTACCTACTCCTATTCTCCGGTTTCATTCTGCTAATCCCTCCGTCTTACCACTTCTTGTCAAGTCGGCTGCGACCATTCGCCGGCTCGCCAATATTTGAGAAACGAATCCGCGATCCCACGGTCATGCTCTATTGATGACTTGTACGCTTGCCTTTATTGACGACGATGACGGTAAAGAAGCATATGCATCCAGATCGGGTTGTTCATATGTATGTGTATGTTCTTGCTCATCACCTCGGATCCTGTACGTAAGTCTGCCTCGCATCATCATCATGACAGTATTATCTAAAGCGCCGCGTTAGTAATGCAAAGTGCGGGTGGGATCTGTGCCTCTTGATTCATTGAGCGTTTCGATGTGCATGCCGACGACGAGGAGATGATGGTGATAATAAATAATAAAGGGGAGCTGTGTCTAGATCTTGACGGTCCACGTCTTGAGATTCGCGTCTTGGCCGACCGAGATGAGCTCTTTTTCGCCCAGCCATCCGATCGCGTTGATCGGCGACATGGCATGCGCGCCTGCAACTCTTGCCCCACGTTATCAATCGATACTCGTCGCTTTACAGTGACCTCCCTGATCTATCAACAAAACTGCCGGACTACATCCGCATGCATGCGAAGTTCGAGTAAATAGCGCAAAGAGACAAGGGCTCTGGACTCGCCTCGAATGATGAGCGGATGTTCGCCGCTCTTCTGCGAGTCCCACACGATCACCGCCGTGTCGAGTCCTCCGGTCGCCAGATATCGGCCATTCTGACTCCAGGCGAGACAGTTCACTCGTCCATTGTGGAAGGTCCACTCCTTGTCGGTGGCCGAGACGAAATCTCGCGAGACAGCGTACAGAACCACCTGCGGCCACCGCTCGTCCATGCCAATCCTCAAGAGTTGCTCACCTTTCGGCTACTGTCCGTGGCGGCCAACAGTTCGCCGGACGGATTGAAGCCCACCGCCGTGATGGATCCCTTTACGACGCAGTGTTTTGCACAAAACGAACAAAACCTGGTGGTTCAGCTCCTTCTTGAGCGTGAACGTCGCCCCGTCAAAGGCGTAGACGCGCACTTTGGAGTCCTAACGTTTTCGCGGTTTTGCATATTCCCACTACATATCTTGCCTGTCCACCGACGGCCACCAGCTTCGCGTCTGGCGATACCGCAACACACGACGTTGGGTAGCTAGTTGATTCTATTGAACAAATAGCCAGTTTTGCCTACCTTGTGGTCTCAGTTCGAGCGGGCTGTCGATCCTTGTAGACGGCGACACCCTTTTGGGTCGCGACGAAAACGATCTTCCCGTCCGTCGTTGCAGCAACGCCCAGAGGTTGTGCCGGGAGCTTGTGCGAAATTTGGGAGGCGCCGCCTGTAAAGCATCGCTCGTTTTAAACCACCGCGTTGATGGCCCAATAAAGCGGCACTACCAGTGCCGGCGTCCTTCGTGAAAACGATCGTATCGTCCCAGCCGACGGAGACCAGGTGATTGTCGGCGGCCGTCGTAAGACCAGAAACCTGCAAAACAGACTGTTACAAAAAACGGGCATCCACTACCTGACTCTTGTGCGCCTTCGGCTGAATTCGAACGGCCTCTCCGGTCGTGGTATTCCATTTCGCTAGAATATGGGATATCGTGAGCAACTCTGGTGCGCCTACAAATGTTGCCCTCAAAGTCGGCCGTGTACGCAGTCGACTTGTCCGGAGTGAGCCAAAACGCGGTGATCGGCTTGTTGTGTCCGAACAACGTTCGCGTAACCTGGTATGCATTCTATTGCATACGACGAGGTTGTCGAACCTTTCCCTGGTCGGGGTCCACAAAGTTGATGAAGCCCGAGAGGGAGACGGAGAGAACGCCAGCCGGAAGCCAGATCGTGGACAGTTGCTGATCCTCGACGTCGTTGCCGATTTGCACGGTCCTAGTGTTTAAGGATTTCCCATACTCTTGCGCTACAAGTCTCACTTTTCTAGTTGTTTTCCCTCAATGTTCCAAATCTTCACGGATTTGTCTCCGCTCGACGTGGCAAGTCGCTTTCCATCCGGAGACCAGGCCAATCCGTACACTCCGCCAGAATGAGCAGAGCCTCCCTTAATGATTTCTTTAAGCACTAGACGCGTGCACAGAAACCTTGACAGCCGGGTCCACAAATTCAAACTGATTGGCGCCCGTAGTTCCATCGCAGATGAACACCTTTAAGAGAGAGATTGATAAAACACATTTAGTAACGACCTTTCCGTCCGCTGACGCGCTCGCAAACAGACTTCCGTCAGGGTTGTAGCGAACGACATGGACGAAACGGGTGTGGTTTTGGAGCGTCTAAATTCGCCATCAACATTCGCAGTACTGTGAAATCAATAGAACCGTCGAAAACTTGAAGGGCGGTCCCTCGAAGAGGGCCACGGAGTTGTCCTCCGAGCCAGAGACGAGTCTAATTGCAAACGACTGTCTTTTTACCCCAACTTGAGAACCTGTAAGGTCGGGCTGGTCGGAAATCGATGCTTGTCATGGATCGAGATTGACCGGAGAGCGATCCGTTGGAGGTGCCCGTGTCGAAGAGGAAGACGTGGCCGAACCTAGTCGCCCCCTTGCCGTGTAGTTCCATCCCGGAACGCAAACCTGTCACGCCCCTCTCCGACTGCGGCGACTCGCTTCGAGTCCTCCGACCAGGAGATGTCGCGAATTGGGCCGCCGATCACCGGATAGGTGGCCTAGTTTGCATGCCGATGGTCGGAATCATGACAACACCTTCAGGATGTGCGTCGTCTGTGTGGTGTCCCAGATCCGGACGTTTCCTTGCGAGTCGCCCGAAGCGCAGTAGTAGCCCGACGGCGAGTACTGCATATTGCTCTTGCATAGTAGAAATAGTCTCAATTCGAACCAAAAACCATTCGTTTTACCCTCATCCCCACACTTTCCCCGCGTTCACCTATCACCTATTTCACGAAGAAATCAACCCTAATGTGGACAAAGTCATTCCAGCTAGGGAAGTGGGCTCGACTTGGGGAAGTGGATTCGACTTTTTTCGCGATTTTCTATTGTAATTCGGATAGGATGCGGAACGAGGCGGTTCGAGCGCGCTATCGTGGAGCGCGAAGAACGGAGAGGAAGTTCGAACTTTAAAGCCCGAAAATCACGAAAAGTCGAACCCAGTTCCCCAATTTGAACATTGCAAAACCTTGGCAACGGTCGTCGGAACCGGATGCTCCGTGTAGATATCAACATCCGTCACGTCCGCGAGGTTGACGATGAAGACCGAGTGCCCGTTGCACCAGAGCACCTTTACGACACGCCTTACACGAACCACCGTCACGATGCGTGGAACTACCTTGTCGCCCTTCGGCGTGGCGCCCAAAACCAGCGGCACGCCTCGGGTCGTGCGTGGGAGTGCGGCAAAGACCTTGCCTTCAAAGTAACACGAGAATGGAGTTTGAATTTAGTGCGTACCCTGCGCGTACTCGTCCTTCGTCGTCATCCTTCTGCCTTGCGCGGCGGCCGACTGTCGCGGAAGCCCTACAATTGCCGTTGCTGTCTCGCTGTGGCACGTTCGAACGGGACAAGTTGAAGAGAGAGAGAGGCGGGTGAAAACGGAATGACGAAGACGGAATGACGATGAGCAATGAGTCAGAGTGGAAGGAAAAAGCGAGAGGTTCCGCAAAATCCCAAATAGGACGACTTTGAAAGCCGACGACCCTCTAGGGTCGCGTTCAAGGGTTTGGCGAACGTTGCCACCGCATTCATTCATGCGCGTTTCGCAAGGTGGGGGAGGGGAGAAAAACAAGAGTCGAGTGCGAGAGTGAATCTCAGGCCGTGCGTCCGTGCGTGCGTGTGTGTGTGTGTGTGATGGAGACGTCGGCCGCACAGCTGCCGCTGCCGCCGTCTGCCGCGGGAGGGGCGAGTGAGTGAGCGAGCAGAATGAGTAGGCGGACGCCGGGCGGCGGCGGCGGCGACCAAATAGCAGGCGGAGAGCGAGACAACAACAAGGTGGAGGGAGGAGAGGAGGGGCGGATGAATGGCCTAGAGGCACACATAACCACAACGTTCAATAGACGAACGCGAGGGTCATATGGCCCTCGGGGCACAGCAGGGGCCCTGTTGTTCTTTCGGATTTGGTCGCGTCGACGGGTCACGGACTTTCCGACGGACGAAGGAGCAGTGTTGTATTTACGCAGCAAGACACAGTGGCACGTCCCAATTCCGGCTTCATCAACGCATACATGGCGGGTGAGAGGAAAGAGACTGGAGACACACGCGCGCGCGCTGCAATGGCCCTGAAGGGTGCGGCGGTTTGGCAACAACTGTCTGTCTCTCGGCGATTTCATCGTCCGTCCTGTGTGTCTTGGTCTGTCTGGTCGTCAATGCTTTGCAACTGCCGTGTCTTTGTGTGTGTGTGTGTGTCTTGTTGACGCGCGCGAATATGACATGGTCTGTGACTGGGCGCTTCGAAAGTGCTCGTTGATTCAGTTAGACGAGTAATAAGTTAGTTGTTGGCTGAAGACAAAACAACGACCTCTTCTTCGGCCGCCACGCGATCGCAAATTTCTGCTAAAAGTAGCTCGATTTCCCCCTGTTCCGGTTCCCCTGTGGCAGGGCTCTCCGACGGTTTTTGACAAGGATTTAGCGTCGACATCCGGCCTCTTCGTCTCAGTCGTCCTCCTCCGTCCGTGCTTCTCTTCGTCTCGTAGACGAAGTACTCCTCGAACGTTGTGAACTCCGACGGTTTCCGGTAGGGAAGCGCCGTTTCCATAGTCTCCGGCATCGAATTTGCGGCGGCGGCGGCGGCGATTCGAACAGATGGACCGGCGTTGACGGTCTTCTTAGCCAACGGCTTTGGCTTCATCGTCGTCGTCGATCCGTTTCTTTTTTGCACGGGTTTCGTCGCTTTTAGCGACTTTTCTGGCTTTTTCTCTTCTACACTCTCGGCCTTTTCAACGTTAGCAGCGACGCGGCTTGACCGTCTTGGAGGTGGTGCTGAAGTGTGCGGATGTAATTTGCAATGCTGATCAAAGAAACCTGCAGAACACGAAGGAGCCATCGATGTAGGGTACTTCTTTCGCCCTCTCTTGTGCGGATCCAATGCATTGAGAATGTCGTCCATGACATGCTTCACGGTCTCTTCGTCCGTCAGCTTTGGCAACACGGACTCCTGCCCATTCTCGGCGACTCTAGGACGTCGACCTCTCTTCCTCTTCTTCTTCGGCGCCGCCGAGTTCTGGCCATCGACGGAGGCTAAAGTTGCATTTCCAGCAAGATTTCAACAAATAGCTCACGTCGTTTTCGGACCGTAAGATTGTAGTTGACCGTCCACCAGGACGGCGTCGCCGAATTGATCAGCATTTGAGACGGGGGATTCAAAGCGGGAGGCGGTTCCGCAGCAGTCCCTAGACAACTGAAATCGATGAAAACACAGAAAATACCGTTTTCAGCCGCAACCGCAGTATTATGCTCGTTCTCCGGGTGCCCATTTTCCACAGCGCTTTCGTCGTTTTTCGGCGACTGCGAAGATTTGCATCGACATTCGTTGTACGATCGCATGAGCGCGTTTTTGGGTCGATCGTCGGCCGACGAAAGGACAGGATCGCAGATTCTAATAGCAAGGAATGCACATTTGACGTTTTCGCATTGAATTCAACCTGCAATACGGCGACGAATTCAGCTTCAACAACTCGCCCAATCGCCTGAGAACGTCGTCACATTTCGCGTGAATCTGACATCGTTTACGTTGTAGCATTAGATTAGAAAAGTCGAGACCTTCAAATCCGCGACCTTATCCTTGGGCGTCCACTGCAGATTCACAATGACGAGACGGCACTTCTGATCGGGTCGAGGCCAGAGGAATTTGTATGCCTTCAGGACGGCACAACTCGTCCCGAGACAAATGATTAGCGTCGCATCGTCCAATTTATCCTTGAGAATACTTCGTTCCGAACCGAAGAAATCTCACCTTGACGCCGGCCCAGTTTAGCGGGTACCGAAAGCGGCCGATCTCGCCGAAATGCACGATCGTGTCGACGAGCTCTCCGTCGCACCTCGGACATTTCCTCCCGGTTTGGTGGCGCCTAAAACATTTCGACCATTCGTATGAAAAACCAACTTGAACTGGCTCTGGGACGTCACATCGAAGGGACGAACGTACTGTCGCAGCGGCCTGCAGTTCGGACAGACCTAATCAGAATGATTTAGCGTTTCCCTCCAGATGAATCACCTCAATGTACATGTTCCCATGCACTTCGCTGAGCAGTTTCTGCGGAATTCCCGATCGGAGATGCAGGCCGTCGCAATTCTAATTTCAAGACGACCTTCGTTCGTTAAGGATGAACGCGAACCTGCGACAGGACGTGCGACACGAACCTCGCTTTGCAAAGCTCTTTCAAAACCATGTGCGACGTCGTCGGAGTCGAGGCAGACATGTCGGGGCATCTGAATTCAGATTTCATTCGTCCGTGAGGCACGATTTAAGGCTCCCACGGCTGTGGTTTTTCGCCTCTTTCCGCAAGCGTCCAAACTCCTTGCGGTCCTCGGTAGTCGGGAATCGAGGCGGCCTAGTTGTTCGGTACAACGATGCATGAAACGTCATTTGAGACCGTGCTGATGCCTGCACCCGTGTAGACCAGGGTACACTTAGAGTGTCGCATCCATCGGGCCAATCTTCGAATGGAATCTTCGACAACTATCGGTGGATCCTGGCGTTCGCGAAGTCGCTCGGCGGATCGCCCCGACGCCGTGTCCGTCATGCTTAGCGGCAGATTTACGTAATTTCTATCACGTCAGAGAATTTATCGCACAAGAATGGGCATAGCAGTGAGATTACTAGCCACAGCCCTGGGCGTCGACGCAGAAGAAGAGGGGGAAAATATTTGTGTCGCAGCGTCGCCGCTGCTGGAGACCAGTGGCGGAGAAAGCCGATCGATAATTCCGTCTCTTCGGGTGCGGTCGCTCGGTTGTCTCGTTGGCGCTAGCTTTTTGGCGTTTAGTGGAGGGACGGAGTATACTTCGATATTCGATATTCGACCTGCTGAGAACGAATCTGATGGTGTCGAATCACATTCTGTTGCACGTAACTGGGCAGCGCACGAGAATCCTGTTTCGACTATGATCATTCGTCATGCAGGTGACGGATCGAAATGTGCTGAACGGGAGACCTCGAACGAGCTCGTTCCCCGATCATCTTCCATGATCTCCCTTCTTCCCTCTTCCTCGTCACCCACATTCTCATGCAAATCGTCGCACCATTCTATCGAGAAATCCAGCGTCACGTCTCGCCTGAATCGGATGTTATCGTAACTACAAGTACGCATTTGTTCTTACGTTTTAGCAGACCGAAAATGCCATCGAACTCCTATATACAACCGCTAGAGGCAGCAGAGCTTGGCACGATGCGTGGAAACGAGCACCATCACAATGATCACTCGACATGTCGAAAGAAGGCGTCATCCCACGTGCAGGACGATGTCCGTGCAACATTCTCTCCCGGAGCTGCATAAAAGCAATGGGAGAGAAAACGTCAGAATATTTAACCGTTGGCTAGCTGTGTGTGACAGTGTATCTTTGTCGCCGGCCGAGATGTGTGATTCATATACGAGCGAAACGACAGTCGAAAAGGTTCCGGCTCGCCGAAAATGCTTATCATCACGCCAAACCCCTTTGCTTCCAACACTTTCGCCCGACTGACTGTCGATGAGGTGACGCCGTCCTCCGCGTCCGATCGGGCCAACCACGCGGCACAGACCGGAGCACATGGCCCTCTTGTTTTTACTGCGGCCCCCATAAAAGTTATCGTCTCCCATTCCCTCTGGTTCCCTCAGCGAAGTAGATAAGATTGTCACCGTCTCAACCACCACTCTTTAACCTCCATTCTTCAACCTGCAACCCATTGTGCCGCTCGAATCAACCAAACCAACCATGTTCCGGCTTGGAGTCGTCGCACTCGTGCTTGGTATATTGTTTCCTGGGGAAAACATTCTTTACTCATTATTTAGCCTTTGCGGCCACCACCACTCTGGCGTTTGTCGTTCCTGCGGACTCTGTCTTCGTTCAGCCTGCGAACAAGGCCTACAATGAGACCGTTTGTGGCCCGCAACCGGACGACAACTGCGGCCTCATCATGAAGAAGCGACAGTTCCGCTGGGTCCAGCGTGAATCGGCGCTCTGCCAGGTTTGCGTCGACCTGCTGACGTTCGCGCAAGAGTACGTGGACTGCGACGAGGAGACGGTCGACGAGAAGCTCAACTGCTATTGCAAGGAGCAGTACGGCTCGAATGGAGTGATCCAGAATCTTTGTCTCGGACTGATCAAGGCCGCGTTCAACGTAACTTTTGGAAATGCGCAAAGAGCTTCACGAATGTTCAGTACATCGAGACCGAGACGGACAGCCTGTCGCCGGCGAACGCTTGCACCGGCCTCGTCAAGTCGCAGTGCGATCCGCTTTTCAACTTCGTCCGCGTCGCCGTCTAACTTATCGCACTCTCTGCTGCTTGCACGAATAAAGTCAATCCGACGGACGGAACCCTCGCTTCTTTGTTGTCTGCTCGTTGCCTGTTTGAAGTGCAAACATTTCGTAGCTGCCAGGCATCGGGGCTGGCACACTGTGCTCGACCACAATGTCAACAATTTTCAGACTACACGGTGGCATTGGACGAGGGTTTCCGCGCTAAAATACATTCCCCGAACTGGTTCAGGTGCTTTCTGACGCCCGTCGCTGTTCTTTCATTTCAGCTGCCCCACCGTCCTCCACTCGAAACCCCGCAATCATTGTTGTCTTGGCTTTGAAGTATCACATTTCACCTGTCTACGTCGTCCTACCGGCCTGTAGTTCTCAGAATCTAGCGGTTGTACATACATTCACAAGTGACTTATGTCGTCGTCTTGGTCTTCCGCCGATCTGCAACTTTTGCCGATTCCCGCTGGATGGAGCACCGTTGCGGGAGCCGTCTTTTCCGCGCTCCTGTTGCTGTCCGTGCTATGTGCAGCCGTTTCAGTGGCACTGTGCCGACGGGCGTTCCGGAAGGTGTGTGCCGAGGTTGACCCTCTTGTCAGTCTTTAGGAGAAAGAGGCGTAATTTCGATTGATATCTTTAGGGAAAAGAGGCGCAATTTCGATTGATAATCTTGACCTATTTAGCGCTCCCAGTCCACGCATCTCTGGCTCTCGGTCCTGTCCATCATCTCAGCCGACAGTCTGTCCGCCTTCGTCGCCTTCCTTGGCCCTTTCGAGTTCTCTGCGAATCTATTAACCTTCGTCGGTCCCGGTCGCTTCATCTCCCAAGTGGTTCCGATCCCCGTTTTCGGCTGTGTCTTCGGACTCCTCGACGGGTTCATCCTCATCTCGTTCGCACTTTGCTACGCAAATCTCGCCAAACAACTTCATCCGAACGGCTTCTTCGCGTAAGGAGATGCGTTTTCCGCAGTGATGCATACTGGGGAAGCGCCGAGGGATCGATTGAATGGGAGCGAGATAACACATGAAACGAGAGACGTGTGACAGTGAAAATGTCTCACGTCGCTCGTTTTTTCACGCTCGCTTGCTCCCGGTTCAATCGATCCTCCGCCCCCGGCGCTTCCCTAATGCATACAGCTTCAGACGTTGGCTCGACTTCAGCTACAGTCTACCGATTACGCTCTTTGGCGGAGTGCTCAGCTGCGTAGTCTTTGGCGTATGCATCCAAGACAAGATTCAGACTATTCAACCAGGTTTCTGTTCCTTAATTCCTGGAAATCTCTTCCTAGGAGTCGTGCAAATCACCGCCGGCTCAAACCCCGTCGTGGTTCCGCTGGCTGTGACTTGTTTCGTCGCATTGGCAATTTGTGGACTGTCCTTGAGCGGAATTGTCGCTATTTCGCTCCGACACGCACATCGAGAGGCGAGACAAGGCAGCACTGCCTATAGTAATCGGTTCTTGTCGTTGAAAGGATCGAAACTGCACAGGAGGCGCGTCGCTTCAATCGTCAAGATCCAGAGCGTTACGAATCGCCGAGCACTTTGCCTCGTGTTCAGTGAATATCGTCACCTTCGGGCTACTCGTCTTTGTGCCTCTCCTCCTCATTGCCGGTACACCATTTTGATTAGCAACTGCACTAGAGCCGAACTGTTGTGAGAGCTGTGTGTCCAAGGCACCCTGCCAAAGTTTCGAGAAACCAGACGAGCAGATAATCAAGTGTCTGTCTTCAGTGGAAGCCGCCTTTTTCTCGCTGAAGCCCGTGAACGCATCCATCTGTTTTGCGCTGATCTCCTCATTCGGCATCTGTCACAACGTTGCACATATCTTGATGTCAGCAGCGTTACGAAGTCAAATCGGTCGACTTGTGAGTCCCCTCAATCTTTGCTCGACTACAACACCATTAACGACTGGCAGGCGCGTCTGAAGAGATTCCGCCGCTCGCCCATCGTTCTACCGCCGGTCGTGGCAAAAAATGCTGTGGCGCCGCACAATTAACGTTCAAAAACGACGAAAAAGAAGGCTTCTCGGTAGAAGGTAGAACAGGCACAGAGAGGCGAGATGATGCTCAGCGCGCTGCACAAATAGTCATTTCGCTCGTGTCGGTGCGCTTGTTGCGGAGGCTGCATGCGGTGAGGCATGCTCGAAAATAAACTCTCCTCGTGCAATTCGAACGCCGCTCGAGACTCGTGGACCTGGACGGTGGCGGGCATCTATCAGTTCCTCATGTTCTTCACCGTTTCCGTGGCGACTCTGAGCATAGCGTTGTGTCGACGGACATTTCGAAAGGTTCGGTTCCAGAAGATTGCAAATCGAGAAATGGGTTCGACTGTTTTCGCGATTTTCGAGCTTTGAAGTTTGAACTTCCCCTCCGTTTTTCGCGCTCTACGATAGCGTGTTCGCACCGCCTCGCTCTGCATCCCATCCGAATCACAATCGAATAACACAAAGATATCTGCAGAAGTTCGGAAATTGCGAAAAAGTCGAACCCATTTCTCGACTTGCAAACTTTCGCATTGTTCCAGGCAAACCAGCGGACCTATCGCCGACTGCTAATTGCGTCGGTGTTGTCAGCGGATAGTCTGTCTCTCCTCGTGTGCATGCTCGGACCACTGGGATGCGACTTTAACGCTATTCGATTCGTCGGACTCTTCAAGGGCGCAGTGGCACATCTTCCTGTTGAACTGATTGGCTATCTCTTTGGGTTATCGCACGGATGTGTGCTGGTTTCATTTGGACTCTCGTACGCTTTTCTGGCGCACGAACTACATTCGAATCAATTCTTCGAGTAACGACGATTACCTTCGAATTTAACCCCATAATAGGAAAACTGCAGCAAGATCCTGCGCTTCCACGTCAGCGTCCCGTTTGCTCTGATTTGCGGCGCGACGTGCTGCTTTGGAACGGGGTTTTTCATCCAGAAGTCCATCAGTCGCCATTCCGATGATATGATCTTGCATGATTTTGACGTTAATTTGCAGCAGAAATTGCAGATAGTATCATAATTACGACGACCAGAAATCCTCGCCTTCTCTGTATCCTTGCGGCCTTTTACATCGGCAGCGTGGCCGTGACTGGAGTGGTTCTGATAATCATCGTCTACTTGTCGATTCGTCGCTTTCACCGTTTGATCGTCTCGAGCGCTCCCGGCACGAAAAGTGACATCGAGCGCTATCTCTCGTGCGCCG
>JACMII010000442.1:0-17895 GCA_014805405.1 Bunonema sp. RGD898
GCTGTTGCGAGACGAAGCGCACGAATCGATAACTCGCCGTGCGACGATCTGACGCGGGTAACGCAAAACATGCACCTTATTTCTTTGCTTTTGCTCTTGCGAGTTTCCTCCAAAAGTCAAAGGCCAAGATGTAAGTGCAATCATCAGTGAATCGTGCAGAAATTTTTACATCTACAATAACCCAAACCAACCGGAAATGTAGGTCCCATCACGACACTTCCTCGCGTCACTGTTGAAAAAGCACCGCGCCGTCCCGATCGATGCGGTTCTCTTCGAGGTAGATTGCTTACTGCAATGTATGCTCCAATCTCTGAAATCAGGGCAACGGCCTTCGCTACCAGTGGAGCTGGACGCTGACACTCCCCTTGGCCGGGAGCGCTGATCACACGGTGCAAATTGACCCTTATAAATTACCTCGCAAAGCGCAACAGCTGGAGGACGTCATCGTCTGGCTGACGTCGGCAACGTCTGCCTGTCGGGGATCTCCGCTCATTTTCGGCGACGGAATGGTGGATTTGGTTCGGGCGAGACAGGTCCCACTCGAGTTCAAGATCGCCGTCGGGTGTAGTGTCGTGAGGGAGGTAAGTTTCAACGAAAATGGAGTGAAAGATCCCACACAGCTCGCACCCCGGTGTGCGCAGCGATTCGGTCCGCAGATGTGCCGACTCCAAGACGGAAGTCTGTTTATTGGATCCAAGGAGAGAGATGCGACGATGGAGGTACATTTGAATGATGCAAGACAGTGGAATCAGATTCAGGTCTCGCTGCTGGAGATTCGAGAGTTCTCCGATGAGAAAGCGCTGGGGAATTTGGACGAGATTTCAGGCGCCTGGACCGCGGACTCGATGGCGCTGTTCGATGATCAAGCCGGGCGATTGGTTTGAGGGCTTCGATAGGCGAAAGGGAAAAGTCGTTTAGTTCCTCGTCGATCTGGCTGCGGGGTCTGCCGTTGCGGACTCTTGCGCGCTGAAAGCGAGACTCGGCGACAATGCGAGACGCGCGCTCAGTTTGCCAGACTGGATGAGGTATTTGCGAGTGGCAGTGAATTTCTAATACTATTATTATTGTTACTAGGTACTACGAACTCGCGTCGATCGGTTTTCGTCCCGTCGACTCTGCAAGCAAAGCTTTTGTGGCCGACGGATGGCGAGCAGGATGGGCGGGCGAAGTAGTCCAAGTTTAATTGTTAGAATAAACAACAATGGTAGGAATTTCGCCACCTCGCCTGCGAGCGACTCTATCACGGAAGATGGCGTGCGTTCGATGGTGAGGCGTCGTCTAAAAATATAATTTGTCTTGTAAAAGACCGGCACGTCGCAGAAAGGACCAAGGAACTGTGGGAAAGTGAGTGTTTTAGTTGAGAAACAATGGAAGCTAAATATTAGAAGAAAAGAGCCACTGGCGCGACGTCCTCGACGCGCTTCCGATGACGGTGGAACGCGGCGCGAAAGTGCCTGATTTCCCCGCGAATATGGTCGAGACGGTTGACGATGAGGCCAAGGAGGTGGGAGATGAAAGATCGACCGAAACCCGGTCGACGAGTCGAGAACGTGGCGAGCGGAGTGGACGTAGCGATCTTCCAGATTTGGTGCAAAATTTCACCGCTCTCCCTATCGTCAAAACGAAAGAGTCTCAAACGCACATGGAAAATACGCAGCGGGCCGTAAAGTTGCCGCAAAATTCAGACGACAACGACGATTTTCCGTTTGCGGCCGTTCCAAGCTTGGCTCGCTTCACAGCTTCCGGCGTTTTTGTACCGACCGCAATTATGCTTTTGGCATTCGGATGAAGAAATGCCACCACTACATGAATTTAACAAGTTTAGCAAATTTGACACAGATAGAAATACGGGTAATTACGCCATCTTAATGTGCCACCCACATCTTCATCGACAGCGCATCTTTCTTTGTCAAAATTCGCATAAAGCTCATCCGTGCTAGTGGAGAATGCTGACGATGACTCAAGTTCCATTGAAGATGTGCGTCTTCTGCGTGAGTGCGAATAGTCCCAGCGCCGAGAAGAAGGATCCGCTTTGCGTCGCGGCGCCGCACCAGAACAGGGCTTCTGAGTCATCATGTTGTTGTAAGCAAGAATTGTCAATTTGCAAACCGGGAACGGTCGACTCGCGCAGTGCCTTTGCCGCTGCCGCACGTTCCCAGGCGATCAGACCGGAGGCGAGCGTGATTAGCGTCTACAACAATTAATATTTGAAACATCCTAAGGAAGCATAAATTTCGTGTTACATAGAGCAGAGGCACGGCGACTGCGTGATTCGAGACGGAAACGACCGACAGGGCTGCGATTCCACCGGTGAAAAGGAGACAGGCGAGACACCTGAACCGAAAGACTTCCTACGAGAACGCAATTCGTACCACGCGATCAAGATGGACGTCCGCCTGACGGAAATCAGGAACTGCAGCGAGCAGAAGAGCGGATTTGCCAAGACAAAGAGGGTGTTAGCGGTTCGATAGACATCCGATCCGTAGGGATGAGCCGCGAAGGGTAGGACTGTCGGAAGAACCGAGTTTTGGATGCCGCCGAGCAGCAGCGAAATGACCAACAGCGATCGTGTGCGAAAGTTATCCGAACTCGCGTTCGCCGCCACAGTAATTGACCCGGACGAGGCGTAGGTGCGCTGGAGCCGCTTTCCTTTGCTAAATTTAACTCAACGAATAGCACTACCACTCGTTCCAAGCTGGTAAGTTGTTCGGCGGAAATCGTTGCTGTAGAGTTGTCGGCGGAGTTCTCCAGTTTCGGCAGCTCGAAGCGTCGATAGGTCTGCACGCGGCGCGCGATCACGAGGAAGGCTTTATGAAGTGTTATTTCACAGAAGAATCCAGTGAAAACCGATTAGCGATCCGCCCAGGACAGCAACCATGACGTAGAGGAACGCCTCGACGCTGAACTTCTTCTCCGCATTGTCAGCGTTCCCCTGGGCAATCGACAGAAGCGAAGGAATCAATGCGGATGCGCCCATCCCGACGAAATATGACGTCACAAAGTGGGCGTCCTAAACTTTTCTTTGATAGTTTAACAAAGTAATTTGCCTCGAATTTATTGGTGTACGGAAGGTAGAGCAAATCCGAAGTTGTACACGGTATAGACAAAACCAACGCCGCGATCATGAGCCAGAGGCTGTGCTGAAAAGACCGCTAGTAGTGTAAAATGCATTGCAAAGATCAGCACATGTTCGCCGAAGACAACATCCTTGGTTCGATACGTCTTCGCTGCCAAGAGCAGACCTGCAGCGGTGAGCAGAATCATCCCGACGATGAGGGAATTTATCGCGGCTGTTCCCTTTCAGCGATCCTTTGCATTATGACGACAAAGCGACTTACTAGTCGTTGAAGTCGGCTCTTCAGCAGCCCATAGACAAGCGGTATGAGGCAGGAGAGTTGGACGATGAGTACCAGATAGGTGGCAAAATTCCATCCTTCCGGGACCTGCAGTAGATAATTGATGGAAGCGTCAAAGCGTCAAGAGCTAATCGACAATGTCAACGAGGATCGGGAGCTCGACATAGAGCGCATTCACACTGAGCCAGGAGCCAACGCCGAACAGGGCGACCGCAACGTGCCAAGGCAGCTGGGAAGTGAACACGACCATGAAGGGCGTCTGCAAAATCTTCTGTGATGATGAAACGAGACTCTTTAAAACTGCGATGAGAGAATGGGCGTTAATTTCCATGACTAGAAAATTCGCGTCGTACGTCATCAAGTTAACGATTGAACGAAGGAGACGTGTAGGCTCGTCGCTCGACGAGTGGCGGTCGAACAAGAGATAAGAGAACCCACGGAGGGGCACGCGTGAGTCCACCATTAATCGGCCTGTTTTGGCGACGTCGCGATGGCGGCCGTGGCCTGTGGTTATTGAGGAGTGTTGATTGGATCAGTAGAAATTCATGAATGCACACTACATATCAACAGAGAGATGAACATTCCAGGTTCCACTTTACGAACCCGCTGCTAGATCATGTGAGCAGGCCGACGATGAGGGTCGAATTCAACAAGTCGTCAACCAATTGTGCTTTGAATTCTGCAACAGTTCGATCAATTGTCCATCAGCTTGGACAAAATGCTGCCCGGCCTAACGCAAGGTCACGCCAAGACGCTCTTATCAGTTCTGCTACTTGACGCCGGCATTATGAACGTCTCTCTCTCTCTCTTGACTAGCCGACATGCACTTCTTCTTTTCTGAACAGTTGTTTTAGTCTAAATGGCGCGCGACGTCGATGGGCTGGCACAGAGCTTTGATGCCCTACTGAAAGATGGCACGTTCTCGGACGTTACCTTGGTTGTCGGAGATCATCGAATGCCGGCTCATTGGATTGTGCTGGCTGCACGGAGCGACTATTTCAAGTTGGACAGTTTCCTTTGCAATACTGTGAATATCTAACCTTTCTATTAAATCATCAACCTTTCGTTGTAACAGTTCACTCAAAACTTTTGAAATTCGAATTTAATTAAGTCAGAAAGGGAATATCCATTTTCAGGACAATGTTCACCACTGACTTGGCCGAGAGACGAAACAATGAGGTCATCTTAAACGACACCTCTTTCGCCGCGTTTCAGCTGATTCTAAAATACACTTACACGGGAAAACTGGACGTTGAAGCCATGGACGAGCAAATGCTACTAGACGTGCTGGAGCTCAGCCATCGCTACCAATTTCCGTGGGTTCAAAATGTGGCGGCAACTCATTTGACGGTAAGCTATGCGACTAATTGACGCATTTCACTTTCTGCAGGAGACGGTCACAATCGACACCGTCTGCGAACGGCTCAATATCGCGACACTGCTGGAAGTGGAGAACTTGAAGAAAGCATGTCTGGAACCGACACTCGCTACGAAATTGTTACTGAACCAGGAGGTGGACTATTTCTTATGTAAAATTCATAATTAAAAACCACTTAGCTTGTCGACCAATCGTCATCATCTGCACTCGAGAATGTTCTTGCATTGGATGATCTGGAAGTGCCGGAGATCTATTGTTTCAAGGCGGTGTGTGGTTGGATCGAGAAGCATCGGGAGGATGATGCAAAATTTCTACTCTCAAGCATTAGACTTCCACTGCTCACGGAGGATGAACTCCTCGATATCGTTCGCCCAACCAATCACTACTCGGACGGACATCTCTTGGATATCATCAAATTCAAGCGAAGCTCGACTCCCATTCTCCAACTTCCGCATCGTCTACCAGGTCAAGCAATTGAAGAACGGCGACAAACGTTCACGTCTTCTGCTAGAGGTCTGATGATGCAAATAGCCACCCAATGCAGAAACAAAGACATGCAGAATTCATTATGAGTATGTACTACTCTAGACGAGATGGTTTTATGATCATCAACAACATCCAGCTGACACTTCCGTCGTGAGTTTCGCGACTGCTTCAATTTTGCTCAAATACACAGACATCGCAACCACTATTCGTACGAAGTGGACGTGTCGTTGGACGATCGTCGCGCCTGGTCAACCGTCTGTGGCCAAGACCATTGCGAGGGGCAACAAACACTATACATCACCCCGCAACGTGTCAGTCGCTTGCGCATTCGATTCTCGACCGGGACAATTCAACAATGCACTCCATTGACGGTGGTCGCATCCTATTCCGATGGTGTCACTGCCGACTTCAACACAGATCAACGCTGCAGAGGTGAATCTTGTGATTTGTTCAATAAAAAGTCACAGCCCCCAAACACAACGTGGCGACTGCCACAACGGCCAGACTTCTGGAGATTTCACCATACAACAACAAGCCAGACGTGCTGTTCAATGGCGATCTGACGGATTATGCGACGTCTGTGCTCAACGACCCAGCTAACAGTCTGGTTGTCCGATTCACGCAGCCCTACTACGTCTCATCGCTCGTCTTTCTGCTCTTGAGGTTTGAGTTTAAATGACAAGTGTTCTAGAATAGCTGAGCCAGTGCATTGGATTGGTGGTGGTATTCGTACTACGTCGAAGTGTCGGACGACAATAACACCTGGAATCGTGTGTGCGACAAGTCGACAGAGGAGTGCAGGTAATATCAATTGGAGACAATTCAGTCCATTTTCAGAGGCTGGCAAGTGGTTCGTTTCGCACCACAGCGCGTAGTTTACGTGCGCATCGTCGGCACACGCTGTAGTAGTCGACTCTGTAACTTTTTACCCGTCTCTTGTTTCGAGTGTCCCATCGACGAGGCCCGATTGCCTCAACTACTCAAGCAGTAGATCGTCTACACATCTTTTGTCTCACTCAAGCACACACTCAGCATAAATTCATGAATGCACACACACTACATATCAACGGAGAGTACGCGCCTAGAGCTACTTGTGGGAGAGCACTCGGGCTGACCTGTCACGGCTTGAGTCCTTGGCGTTCGGCACGACACGGACGAACACTGGCAGATCCAGATGAACACACAGAATCAGTAGCCACAGGCAACGATGCACCTTTACTAGCACTCTTTAGGCCGGCACCCACGCACACACACTAGGAACACTGGGAACAACTGACACAATACTTGCTCTGGCGTACTAATCAATGTGTGGGGAACAACAGCCGATGATGAGATCAATCAATGAGCTCCTCCCTTCGGATCGGGGCACTGCTGCCACGAGAGAGAGATGAGAACTTCGGTTTCCATCCTCACGAACCTGTCGTTAGAGTGTGTGAGCAAACCGATAATGCGGATCGAATTCAACAAGTCATTGACCAATTGTGTTATGAATTTTGTAGCAGTTCGGTTAATCGCCCATAAACTTGGATAACATGCTGCCCGGCCAAACGTGAGGCCACGTCGAACCTCTTATCAGCTTCGCTACTTGGTGCCAGTATTATGAACATCTCTCTCTCTCTCTCTTGACTGGCCAACATGCATTCTACTTTTCCGGGACAGTTGTTTCAGTTCAGATGACGCAAGACGTCGATGGGTTGACACAGAGCTTTGACGCTCTGCTGAAAGATGGCACGTTCTCGGACGTTACCTTGATTGTCGGTGATCATCGAATACCGGCTCATTGGATTGTGCTGGCTGCACGGAGCGACTATTTCAAGTTTGAGTTTCCTTTACAATACTGCGAATATCTAATCCTTCTGTTAAATCATCGCCTTTTGTTGCGAGAGTTCACTTCAGACTTCCGAGATTCGAATTCAATTGAGTCAGAAAAGAAACATGTATTCCAGAACAATGTTCACTACCGACCTGGCCGAGAAGAGGAGCAATGAAGTCATCTTGAAGAACACGTCTCTCACCGCGTTTCAACTGATTCTAAATTACGCTTACACGGGGAAACTGGATGTTAAAGCAATGGATGAGCAAACGCTACTTGAAGTGCTGGAACTCAGCTATCGTTACCAGTTTCCATGGGTTCAGAATGCGGTGGTAACTCACTTGACGGCAAGTTGCGTGACTAATTGACGTATTCACTTTCTGCAGGAAACGGTCACTATCAACACCGTCTGCGAACGTCTCAATATCGCAGAGTTGCTGGAAATGGAAAACTTGAAAGAGGCATGCCTGACGCCGGCACTCGCTACGGAACTATTGCGAAACCAGGAGGCAGGCGATATTGTATGCAAAATTCACAATTAAAACCACTCAGCTTGCCGATCAATTGTCATCATCTGCACTCGAGAGCGTCCTTGCATTAAACGACCTGGAAGTGTCTGAAATTTATCGCTTCCGGGCGGTGTGTAGCTGGATCGAAAAGCATCGGGATGACGACGCAAAGCCACTGCTCTCGCATATTCGACTTTCATTGCTCACGACGGATGAACTTTACAATATCGTCCATCCAACCAATCACTACTTGGAGCGTGACATCATCGAAGCCATGCACAAACAAAGCTCGATTCCCGATCTTCAACTTCTGCATCGTCTTTCAGCGCAGGCAATCGAACCACAGCGACAAACGTTCGATTCGTCTGCTAAAGGTCTGATGATGTAAATAACCACCCAAAGCAGAAACAAAAACATACAGAATTCATTATGAGAATGCGATGTGGAGGAGATGGTTTTATGATCATCAATACCATCCAGCTGGCACTACCGTCGTGAGTTTCAACTGCTTCAATTTTACTCAAATACGTAAACAGGCGTCTCGACCACTATTCGTACGAAGTGGATGTGTCGACAGACGACCGTCGCTCCTGGTCAACCGTTTGCGGTCAGGACTATTGTGAGGGGCAACAGACACTCTACATCGCGCCACAACGTGTCACCAATTTGCGCATTCGATTCCCGTACGGGGCAGTGGAACAATGTACTCCATTGACTGTGGTCGCATCTTATTCCAATGATGTCGTCGCTGACTTCAACACAGATCAACGCTGCAGAGGTGAATCTTATGATTTGTTCAATAAAAAGTCACAGCACCCAAACACAACGTGGTGACTGTCACAACGGCCAGACTTCTGCCAATTTCAAAATGGGAGAACAACCTAAACGCGCTGTTCAATGGAGATCTGGAATCATGTGGGTGGTTTCCGCTCAATGACCCAGCCAACAGTCTGGTTGTCCGATTCTCGCAGCCCTACTACGTCTCATCGCTCACCTTTCTGCTCTACTGGTTTAAGTTTAAATGACAAATGTTCTAAAATAACTGAGCCAGGAGACATAATTGGTGGTATTCGTACTACATCGAAGTGTCGGACGACAACATCACCTGGAATCGCGTGTGTGACAAGTCGACAGAGGAGTGCAGGTAGTATAAATTGAAGACAATTCAGTCCATTTTCAGAGGTTGGCAAGTGGTTCGCTTCGCACCGCAGCGCGTAGTTTACGTGCGCATCGTTGGCACGCGTAATGGACACTGCGGCAATTTCGACGTCTCTCGTTTCGAGTGCCCTATCGATGAGGCGCGACTACCTCAACTGCTCGCATCATAGATCGTCTGCACAATTTCGGTTCTCGCTTAAGTGTGCACTCGACATAAATTCATGAATGCACACACTACATACATATCAATGGATAGAGCATCGTGAGAGCTTCAAAACGCTCCCGTAATGAGTCATCACTTTCAATGACTCTGCGGAAAGTTGCGAGGAATATATCAAGACCATCCGTTTACCTGGTGTCACAGTGAGATGAACTGTGTTAGCGTCGAATCAATTGTGATGGTGTAGATGGCGCGGAAGCAATTCCTTAGGGAAAGAGTTTTGCTTCCATCTTCACGAATCAACCATCAGGTCGTGTGAGCAAACGAATAACGCTGATTGTACAAGTGGCGGGCTTGGGGTGGCTCACGGCGGCAATCCGAGAAGAAATGCGACACAGGAATACTGGGGACACGCACGGAACAGCCACTGGACGGGCTTCTTCTCTTCTCTTTTACTGGCGCAATCGGACAGAGAGAAAGAGAGAGTACGCGGAAGAAGACGCACAGGCGTGGACGGATCACAGAGCAGAAGTGCAGAGCGGGACGTGGAGAGGGTCACAGAGTGGCGGGGCCCGTATGCAAATGTAGTGTATGCGTGCATATCGCGGTCGTGGGACACGACACTGATTGAGTTCAACAAATCTGTTATTGTCAGCCAGAAGACAATATCGAATGAGTAGATCAATCGACGCAGTTCCTGAAGTCGTCGATTGACTGTGTTTGGAATTGCGCAACAGTTCAGGAATTTACCCTCAAATCTCTCATACGCCTCTGCCCGGTCAACTCAGAGTCACACCGAGCCGCTCTTATCAGCTTCGCTACTTGGCGCCGATACTCTGAGCCTCTCTCGTGCTAACTGCCATGCATTTCTTCCTTTCTGGATGGTTATTCCAATTCAGATGTTGCACGATGCGGATGAACAGGCACAGAGCTTCAATACCCTACTGGAAGATGATGCTCCCTCGGACGTCACTTTGGTTGTCGGCGATCATCGGATGCCGGCTCATCGGAATGTGCTGGTTGCACGGAGCGACTATTTCAAGTTTGGCAGTTCTCTTTGCAATACTGCGAATATCTCATCCTTCTGTTAAATCATCAGTTTCTATCAAAATTGTCCACCAAAAACTTGCAAAATTATTATATAAAAAAGCTCATGAGATAAGTGCTCTTCGATGTGTTCGATCGATTCTCAAGGTCAGTCCGTGTTTTCCATCGCATTTATGTGCCGATAGCTTGTAATTCGGAATTCCTGATGATACGCCACTTTTTCGTTTCCCTTCATCCACAGCGAGCCCGCCCGTTATCAGTTCACGGAACTGCCAGCTTGCAAGAAACGTCCACCATTTCTTGTTCCTTCCCAGGACGATGCCTAGTCACTCTTGCGCCCGGTATCCCCGTCTCCAGTTCCCGTTGTACTCGCAGGAGTGTGGGCGATGTTTGACCATCCTCTTCGTCGAGCAATGGCGGACGCGACGATTACGGAGCCGCGTGCCACTATCGGTCTCCCCTTCAGGCTGGGCGCGTTTTGGAACGCGCGCTCGTTTAAGATCATCGGGCAGGCCTTCGACGACGAGCTTTTGTCGAAAATCGGCCTTGCTATGTGCGCGAGTTTCGTATTCGCCGTCTCAGTGACGTCAGTTAACCCCCATTCACTCTTGAAACATCTGACCCACAAGGATTATTATTACTCAAGTACAGCAATACCCGCATACGTTCTTTTTCGATTTTCATCAGAATTTACGAGGTGGCGTATTGTGGCAGTTTGTTTCTTTCCACTTAATTTCATTCTACGTCGCCACTTCTCGCTGCGGAAACAACCTCTCAAATAGGCAAAGTCCCGTCGACAACATGCACACTCTGTGACTTTCCCAGCCGCGTTCCAACGATGACAACCAAGTCCCTCTCGACCGGTCGCTGATTGACGAAACCACTCGAAGCCCCATAATTTCGTAATTGCTATCACTAAACAGTTCCACGCATGTATGCACATAAGCACATTTCTCTTCACCACTCGAAACTCCCCTCCCCTGTCCGTCACCGGTGCAAAGCGTTACCTTTGTAGTAGGACATGTCATCCTTCATCGAACAGACGCCAACAACTGGAGACGGCGACATAGCGCTGTCCATTCTTGATAAGACCAAAAGTGGATATGCACCGAACAAGAGGAACTGGGAACGACTGAAAGAAACGCTAAAGGACCCGAAATACGAAGCGCTGGACGTGTCCGTAGTGTCGATGGCGGGACCGACACGAATCGGAAAATCCACCGTGCTCAACTTTGCCAAGCGTGCCTTGTCTCACTGGGAGCAACGTGGCCAAATCGATCGAAGTTGGCTCGACTCTGAAGAGGTACATCATGATTTGGGACAATATGAATAGATGTCCATTTAGCAATTGTTCGGATTCGCAACTGGAGATACCGACTATGCAGTCACGACCGGAATTCTCATCTGGTCACGTCCATTCGTGCTGACCGACCAGAGGGGCGAGAAGTACGCAGTCATTTTGGTAGGAAAATTTAAAATTATATTGACACATCATCTCGTGTAGATGGACACACAAGGCTCGTTTGACACGATTTCCACGACAAAAGACAATGCTTCTGTCTATGCATTCTCCACTCTTCTGGCGTCGACTCAAATCTATAATGTTCAGCATGCAATTGACGAGGCCTGTCTCGGTTATTTGAACACGTTTACCGCGTTCGGACAGCACGCCTTCCCGGCGGACGTCAAACCCTATCAGGTTGTATTTTAACTGCAGTCATTATTGGTGCCTTCATTAGCATCTCACCGTGCTCGTTCGAAACTGGACACTGAATGCACATCAACCGGCTGGTTTTGACGGTGGAGTCGCTCATTTGAACAGGAAGCTAGAGGTCTGGTTTCGTCATTGAGTGGCTAGAGTTGCAGAAATTCAGGTGACCAGTGAGATGGATGAGGAGAGCAGGGTGAAGCGCACGAACCTGCGCGACTCGTTTCAGTCCATTTCTTGTTTCCTCATGCATGGACCCGGCGATGTGGCTCTGACTGAAAACGATATGTCCCGTGAGGAAAAGATGTTTAGAAAATTATACAATCAGTCCTATGCAGAAATTTCGGCGGTATTCAAAAATGATCTGCATGAGTTGATTGCTGGTTCAATCGACCGTCTGAAGTCAGTCAACGGAACAAGGCTGAAGTGTCGCGATCTAGTGGGCTACATGAATGTATGTATAAAAGGGCGCATTTTTGCATCTTGTATCAAGTTCAGACGCTTCTGGTAGTGTTCGACACAACGGCTATGCCGGCTCTGCGTGACGTCTTTGTGGTTTGTGTGGACGGTTTCTCAAATGCATTGAGTCTAGGCCTTCAAAGACAGTGCCAACGAAGGTGCATTCAAGAATGCCGTCGACACATACCGATCAAAACTGCTTGGAGAGGCGAAAACTGTCGGTTTCGATGTGGCTCACAAGAAGCTCGCAGAATTGGCGCGACAACAGATGATCGGCAGATTGATGTACGCGGGAAGCGAAGGTGAACGGTTCGCGGAGAAGTTGGTTGAAGCGGTAGAAAATGTGCTCACAACGCTCAAGGTCACATTCCAACACTTATGCATCAGATAAAAGACTACTTTAGCTCGAAGTGGCGGTTCAGAATGTAGACGTCGTGAAGGAGCGAATTCAGCGGTTTTCAGCTGCAATTCACGAAATCGCGAAAACAGAGCACGTCGATAAGGCGTTCGATCGATGCAAGAATGAACCACTGCACGGACTTGGCGATCTGATTCAAGGAGGACCGGAACTGGTGGAAAAGGTCGAACAAGAAATCAAGGCGAAGATGGAGGAGGAACGACAGAAGATTCAGGTTCTGACAATTTAACCGATTTCAATGTGACGTATTCCAGGCGAGGCAGTTGCTCGAGAGCGAACAGAAATTGGACAACATCGTCGCGAACTACGAGAAAGAGTTTGAAGCGCTAGCCAGCAAGGATGGCGTCGACATTGCGGATCAGGAGCTGCGCGCCGACGCACTGAATGAACTTCGCAGCTTGCCCGGCACCGACCAGATCCTAGAAACCAAGTTGAGTTTAGCGCTCAACAGAATCAAGGAGAAAGTCAAGGTTTTCCTTTTGTTCTTCCCAGCAACATGCTCATAATTACAGTCACGTTTCGGAGAACACAATCACATAGTGGTTGACAACATCTTTAACGATTTCAAAACTGCAATCCACGAAATCGCGAAAACAGAGCACATTGACAAGGCATTCGATCGATGCAAGGCAGAACCACTGCACAGACTTGGTGATCTGATTCAAGGAGGACCTGAACTGGTGAAGAAGGCCGAACAAGAAATCAAGGCGAGGATGGAGGAGGAACGACAGAAGATTCAGGTTCTAACAATTTGACTGATTTCAATGTGATGTGTTTCAGGCGAAACAGTTGCTCGAGAGCGAACAGAAACTACAGAAAGTGGTCGCAAATTACGAACAAAAGCTCAAATTGGCCGCTATCAAGGATAGCATCGTCGATGCAGATAACAAACTGCGCCAAGATGCGCTGAAGGAACTCCGCACCTCGCCAGGCACCGACCAGAGTCTTGAAGGCAGGCTGACTGCTTCACTCAACGGAATCAAAGAGAAGATCGAGGTATGCGCCCTGGAGTGCTATTGGCAAGAGGGTGGCATACAGCTGGAAATCCGCAGCCAGAACCAAGCCGTGATCGATGACTATTATGCGAAGTTTAAGCGCGACTTCCAATCAGCTATGGACGGCGTCAAAAGCAACAGCTACATTGACGAAAAGTTCGAGCAATGCAAGCGGGAAGCCTTCGCGGACCTCGAAAAAAACATCAAAGGCGGAGAAGTGAACGAGGCGAAGCGAGCTCTCACTGACAGGACTTCTGATCTGAAGTGGGATACCAAGGTGTGACAGTCTTCCCTTTCTCCTGGATGCAATTCTCTGCGCCGAGAAATGCCAAAGCGACGCGCGATCGCAAAAAGCTGCAAAAGATTACAAAATTGTGAAGGGATAAGTTAGAGCACTGAAACTTAGTGAATCATTGGCCCCTGAGCCTTTCTACCTATTACCGAAGAGTCACTCTGTCCAGTACTCGTATTCATAGTTTTTCAGTCGATGAGAAATCGTGCTAATTTTTGACATCTCAAAATATGTTCTCGGAGCCATGTCTATGAAGTAGCTCAATTACAAAGTTACAGGCTATTAATGTCTGGACCGTGTTTTTCATAACTCTGCAGATTGCACGGTTTTCACCAAAAACCAACCAGATATTCGGAATCAGCGGGTCTGATTACCTCTTACACCCGACTTTCAGCCTCTGACTCAAACTTCTGTCTGCTAGTGACATAAAGGAGGTCGATTGTTTGAGTCTCTCGCGGAAAGCGTTTTATCAACGCCGCCATTATGAACGTCTCTCTCTCGTGACTAACTGCCACGCATTTCTTCCCTTTTGGACAATTGTTTCAACACAGATGGCACACAACGTCGGTGGGCTGGCACGGAATTTTGGCGCCCTGTTGAGACAACACGCGCCCACGGACGTCACTTTTGTTATCGGTGGCGACCGAATACCTGCTCATCGAGAAATTCTGGCCGCACAGAGCGATCGCCTCAGGTCGGACAGTTTTCTTTGTAATGATGTAGACACCTAATTCTCATTCCCAATCATCAAAATAACTCACCAAAAACTGGAATTAAGTTAAATAAGAAAGAAGGAGCTGGATTTCTAGAGCAATGTTCGCCGCTGACTTGGCCGGGAGACGAAACAATGACGTCATCTTAGAGAACACGTCTCTCACCGCGTTTCTGCCGATTCTAAATCACGCTTACACGAAAGAACTGGATATTAAAGCCATGGACGAACAAACACTACTAGGCGTGCTGGAACTCAGTCATCGGTACCAGTTTCGATGGGTTCAAAATGCGGTGGCAACTCACTTGGCGGTAATTTATGTGACTTGTTGACATATTTCACTTTCTGCAGGAGACGGTCACAATCGGCACCGTCTGCGAACGTCTCAATGCTGCGGAACTGCTGAAAATGGAGAGCTTGAAGAAGGCATGCATGGTGCCGACACTCGCCACGGAACTATTGCGGAGACAGGAAGTAGGCGATGTTCTATGCAAAATTCATAATTAACGATCACTTAGCTTGTTGACCAATTGACATCATCTGCACTCGCGAGTGTTCTTGCATTAGATGACCTGGAAGTGCCTGAAATCGATCTCTTCCAGGCAGTGTGTGGTTGGATCGAGAAGCATCGGGGAGATGATGCAAGACCACTACTCTCGAATATTCGACTTTCACTGCTCACGGTGGATGATCTGTATAATGCCGTCCGCCCAACCAATCACTACTCGGAGCGTGACATCATCGAAGCCATGTACGAACGAGGCTCAGCTCACGAACTCCAACTCCCGCATCATCTACCAGTTACAAGAATCGGACCACGGCGACAAACTTTCGATTCATCTGCCGAAGGTTTGATGTAAATCACTATCCAAAGCAGAAACGCAGATATGCAGAATTCGTTATGAGAGTGTATTCTGTACAACGGAATGGTTTTATGATCAACACTATCCAACTGACACTACCCTCGTGAGCTTCAACTGCTTCAATTTTGTTCAAACCGACAGACATCTCGACCACTATTCGTACAAAGTGGACGTGTCGCCAGACGATCGTCGCACCTGGTCAACCGTCTGTGGCCAAGACCATTGCGAGGGGCAACAGACACTCTATATCAATCCACAACGTGTCACCGACTTGCGCATTCGATTCTCGACCGGAACTGTGGAGGAATGCACTCCGTTGACGGTGGTCGCATCCTATTCCGATAGTGTTGTTGCTGACTTCAACCCAGAACAACGCTGCAGAGGTGAATCTTGTGATTTGTTCAATAAAAAGTCACAGCTCCCAAACACAACGTGGCGACTGCCGCAACGGCCAGACTTCTGCCGACTTCAAAATACAAATATACGCCAGACAGGCTGTTCGATGGAGATCTGAATAATTTTGCGATGTTTCCGCTCAACGACCCAGCCAAAAGTCTGATTATTCGATTCACGCAGCCCTACTACATCTCATCACTCGTCTTTCTGTTTCCCCGGTTTGAGTTTAAATGACAAGTGTTCTAGAATAACTGAGCCAGTCTCGATGATTGGTGGTATTCGTACTACATCGAAGTGTCGGACGACAAAACCACCTGGAATCGCGTGTATGACAAGTCGACAGAACAGTGCAGGTAGTGTAAATTGGAGATAATTCAGTTCATTTTCAGTGGCTGGCAAGTGGTTCGTTTCGCACCACAGCGCGTAGTTTACGTGCGCATCGTCGGCACACGTTGTTTTCTTCGCTACTACAACAGTTTCCTCGTCTCTCGTTTCGAGTGCCCTATCGATGAGGCGCGACTACCTCAACTGCTCGCATCATAGATCGTCTACGCAACTTTTGCCTCACTCAAACACATACACAGCATAGGCTCATGAATGTAGAATCTCTCAGTTGTTCAATCCCCAAGAATTCGTATTCAGGTTTTTGCAGAGTTTACCTCAGTTTATTCAGTGCTGCCATTCACATTGTGCCAGTTCCTACGCTCTCATCAGTCTGCGGTTGTGTCTTATCACAGAAGGAACTCCAGACAGCAGTCAATCGACTGAATTGTCTGCCAGATTGATGATTGTCAACCAGACTTTCGACGGATCCATCATACTTACGACTATTCCAAGTTACAATACGATGTAGGGATACGGCGATCAAGCAAAGAGATAAGAGGAGAACCCGCAGAGGGCCACGAGTGAGTCCACTATTAATCGGCCTGTTTTGGCGACGTCGCGATGGTGGTTGTGGTTATCGATGAGTGTTGATTGGATCAGTAGAAATTCATGAATGCACACATACTACATATCAACGGAGAGTGTATGCGCTTAGAGCTACTTGTGGGGGAGCGTTCGGGAGACTCGCGACAATCACTCGGGCTGACCTGTCACGGCTTGAGTCCTCGGTGTGCGGCACGACACGGACGAACGCACAGAATCAGTAGCCACAGGCGACGATGCACCTTTACTAGCACTCTTTAGGCCGGCGCCCATGCACACACACACCAGGAACAACTGACACAATACTTGTTCTGGCGTACTAATCAATGTGTGGGGAACAACATCCGATGATGAGATCAATCAATGAGCTCTCCCCCTTCGGATCGGGGTACTGCTGCCACGACAGAGAGATGAACATTTCGGTTCCTATCATCACGAACTTGCCGTTAGATCGTGCGAGAAAACCGGCAATGAGAATCGAATTCAACAAGTCGTCGACCAATTGTGTTTTGAATTCCACAACAGCTCGATCAATTGCCCATCAGCTTGAACAAGATACTGCACGGCCTAACGCGAAACAACGTCGGGTCTCTCTTATCAGCCTGCTACTTGGCGCCGGCATTATGAACGTTTCTCTCCCCCTCTCTCTTTTGACTAGCCGACATGCATTTCTTTTTCTGGACAGGTTTCAATACAGATGGCGCACAACGTTGGTGGGCCGGCACGGAATTTTGACGCCCTGCTGAGACAATACGTGCCTTCGGACGTCACTTTTGTTGTCGGTGGCCGCCGAATACCTGCCCATCGAGAAGTTCTAGTCGCACGGAGCGACCACTTCAGGTTTGATAGTTTTCTTTGTAATGGCGTAGACACCTACTTCTCGTGCTCAATTATCAGTCTTTAATCAGAACAATTCACCAAAAGCTTGAGAAATCAGGCTAAATAAGAAAGAAGGAATTGCATTTCCAGGGCAATGTTCGCCGTCGACTTGGGCGGGAGGCAGAACAATGACGTCGTCTTAGAGAACACGTCTCTCGCCGCGTTTCTACCGATTCTAAACTACGCTTACACGGGAAAACTGGACGTTAAAGCCACGGATGAGCAAACGCTACTCAAAGTGCTGGAACTCAGTCATCGCTACCAGTTTCCATGGGTTCAAAAAGCGGTGGCGACTCATTTGACGGCAAGTTATGTGATTTCTTGAAATATTGTACTTTT
>JACMII010000443.1:0-17862 GCA_014805405.1 Bunonema sp. RGD898
CTATTTTCGTCTTATTTAGACGTTGGCCCTGCACGAAGACGGTGGCGAATTGGACGAGTCCTCGTCCACAAACGTTTTTGACGAGATCAAGATCTCGCCGTACTGGAATGCGGTTGGCTTTGAAGCTTTCTGAAGAGTTTTCTAGCGCAAGGCGTAGACAAAGATCAGTCCTGCGAAACATGCGCTCCACATCATCTTGGTGAACGTGCTACAGGTGGGTTTGTGAATTGGGCAAATCTCAATTCGCTCTAGAAAGCGGGTCGCGAACTCCTCCTCTACGAGGTGATGTACGCTCTGGATCGACTGTACGGGCTGAAGAAGTCGCGTGGACTCTACCGGGCGGTGCAAAACTCACTCGAACGATCGAAGGCCATCCAACGAAGTGACGTGGTAAAGCGATCGCTCTTTGCTCGTTTGGCAAAGTCCAAATCCTCGACATTTAGTTGCCCGATGGCTCGAGCTCGGCGTACCGCTACACGCTACTTCCCGAGATTGCTGACGCCTTCCTGCGCGCAAGAAGCGACATCACCCTAGCGGACGCGGTCAGCAAGGGTGATAGAAGCTGTTTGACTGAGAAAGACACATTTCCCCAGTCAAACATCATTACTGCTCGACTGCGGGCGGAAAGGCGCGCGTCGACGACGACGACGACGACGCGGTTCCTACAGTTGTGGGCAAGGAGTGCAGCGCGAAACAGTAATAAAATCCATGTTGAAAATCAACAATATGCTAGACGGAGGACGAAACCAGGAAATCCAATGGCCGCCCAGGAGATTCTGCAGTCGACACCCGATCTGATTGAGCTAGTGAAGTGCTGTCTCAAGGTTTTACATGATCTGCGTCGGGAAAACAAACGTTGAAAATAGGAGGACTTGAACGGCGAAGCGATCCTGCGCGAAATTGTCGAGAGCGTGAACTGGCGCCTGAATTGCGACTATCGCCAAGTGTACGGTCGCGTGCAGGCCGTCCTGCTGAAGGGCGGCTTTCGAGTGATCGAGAAAAGGGTATTTGCAGCTTCTAAAATCTAAATCATCCATCCATTAGGGGATGGGAAATCTCAAGCGTTACGGTCTCCTCGACGGGGAGCTGCCCCAAGATGCGGTGCCGGTGGAGCAGCGTAATAAAGGGGATTGTAGAAAATGAGAAAAACGAATTTCTTTCAGAGTCGAGCACTTCGGCGATCCGAAAAAGGGCGTCCGCGGGTGCGGTCATCAAGAGTGAGCAAATGCTTAGTGATATTGACTGATTGAATATCTTCAAAAGCTCCTCCTACGCGGCGTTCCGAACGATTGGACGTCGGCAGACCATCGTCGTCGGATGTTGGAGTGCATTTTGCGCATTCGCCCACTGGCAAGCCAAATGCACAGCCGCGAGCAATCTCTGGGACTGTGGAAACCACCTCGAGTCAGACCGTAACAGTTCGGGCTCAAGAGATTGCCGACCTGCACGAAAAGATCGCCGATCTCGAGGCAAAGCTCGAAGGCTATCGTGCGATACCGCTGCAAGACATTGTGAGCAGATTGCTATGCGCTTATACAATGTAGGATGTCTGAAATTCCAGAAATACTCGTCCGAGATCGGTTGCCTCGAGGTGTCGTTGTCGAGTGGAGCGGTGCGGCAGCTGATCGGGTCGTCACCGGTAGTTTTGCTAATAATCTTAATCAGCAGAAGATATTAGACGGTTCGCGTCGCCATGTCATCAATGTCGATGGGCGCGCCCGTCATCGGGGCCCGGGTTTTGGATGAGTCTGCCACCTGGCGCCAGGAGTGGAGCGGCGATCAACGGCAACTCAAACTGGAGGTCACGCGAAATGTAGGCGTTGCTAGTGCAAATACTGGAGGGGCACGAGACGAATTCAGGAGATCGACAGTTTGCTGAACATCTGACGAGAGAAGAAGTGACGAGAGGACGGAAATTGAACCTTCTCGGCGAGCGACTGATCGACAGAAGTAGTAGCCATCTTGCGCCACGGGTCTCGAACGTGATGAGTCTAATGATAAAGCTGATCCGAAAAGCAATGCTGTCGTCCTTTCTTCGAGCTGTGCAAATGTCTGGAGGTCACGAAAACGGTCGTCGGGCGTTCGTTTGTCGGAATCTGTGAGCGGTGTCTTGTATAGCCTTTGGGATCGAATTCCGAGCGGAGAGCGAAGTGGAGTGACGGAAATCGGACGCTGGACGAGGCCCAAGCGCGGGCGTTTAATGGAAGATTAAGAAGGCACGTAGCAATTCAAGACCCACTGTTGAAGTGGTTGATTTTCGCACAATCAGATGTTGCGGTCATCCGCGTTTTACACGCGCGCGAGAATAAACTTTGCTCGAACGGTGGTGTCGCAGCAGTGTTGATGTTTTAGTCACATCTCTGGACTGTTGCTCTGTGGGTTTAGCGGCAAAGACAAGATGGATGGTACGAATCGACAGTCTCCGCTAGCTGCCAGTGTCGGTGACCCGTATTCATTTTATTCTTCTCCATCTTCTTCGACGGAACCTTCGCCTCAACCGCTGCCATCAATTCCCAAAACATCGACGGCACTGGCTCGTACGCAGCCAGCAATCCTCAAAGCCGAGCAGTCGGAGGACGACGTCGACGACGATGTGATCGTCATTGAATATGACGAGGTGCACTCGCGTTTTTGTGGGTGTAAAACGAATTTCAGCCACCCCGGTCATCCGTGCAAGCGCCTTCTTCATCCACCAACTCTACGGTATTTGCACGGTTCAATGAAACTTGAACGATCACTTTCAGCTTCGTCCGAAACGCGGTCGATGTATGACCGACTCGAGCTGGAGTCTACGGCTGCTCATCGGATTCGCGTTTAGGGTGATGCGACCGCTAATTTTTCTATTCCCTCCCCGGCTCCCTTGCAGAATAGCGGCCGCACCACAGCCTACGTGCGCGACATCCTCAAGTATCTGGTGGAGCAGTTCGGCGTCGCCGAAAACCATCTCGTTTCCGAGGCGCTCCGACTGGCCGTGCGGAAGTTGAAATTTCTGCGCATCGCCAAAACCAACAAGATCTCTCATTATTGGGGGAAAGACCCGCTCTGCCATGTGTTGTACGAATTTCACGACGACCAGTTCAAGACGTTCTGCCTGGAGATGCGGAAGAAGATGCTCTCCGTCGAGGAGTGCGTGCGAATCGGTACGTGCGAAAGATTTTGAATGCTCGTGCATTGGGTTGAATGTTTGGCGAGAAAAAAACAACATCTATCTGTGACGACAAGTAACAATTTAGTGAACCGTCGTTACGAGTCCACGACGAAGCACGACAGCGATGACGACGGATCTCCGGCCAGGAAGCGCAGCAAAACCTCCGCGCCACCACCGCCAAGGAGATCGAATGCGAAGCGCAGCGTCGAGTCAGAGTCGCCGGGCACTGATGAGAAGAGGTTTCAGTCATGGATATGTATCCACGTTCAAAACAAATTTAGGCAACACCGCAGCCGTGACGAACTCGCCATCCAAATTGCGCGTTCTCCGCGCGCCGTCCTGAATTCGGACGTTTGGCTACGAATTCTATGCGAAGACCGCATCGAGGTAGGTGTATTCGTACATAGAATCAATATTAGCGTATTGAATCAATTCACTCAATGCTCAGAACGAGCTTCACGGCGCCGGAACGACAGAGGAAATTGTGACGGCCGTGAGTCAGGCACTGAGCATGGATTCGAACGTGGTCTTCCGCCGCGTGAACGCCATTCTTCAGGATGAGAGTACCTTCGTCGTTGATTCGGTATTCTTTGTCTTTATTTGCAAAGCAAAGAATACACTTCAAGAGCCACGACCATCCGAAATTCACGCTCAAGTCCACGCCAAAGCAGCTCGTTAGCGGAACAAGGATCGTCCCGCCGAGGCCACCGCCACCGCCGCCAGGTTTTCGCATATTTCCTCCATCAGAATGATGCAAAACGCGCATTTGTAGCTGTCCCCCTTGTCGTAGCCTCAACACGCTCCACTGATCTCCAGGACCGAGATCGTGAAATATCTGGCCTTCGCGAAAAACTACTGGATCTGAAGCGGCGACTGGCCGAGTTCGGCGAGCTTCCCGCTCAGGACTTGGTGCTCCTCATCTTTGAGAACATCTTGAAATCCAGTTCAGAAATATTCCCCCGACACGGCCTGTCTCGAGGTCTCCCTTGCCAACTCAGGAATCAAGAGCGTGATTGGCACTTCCGATGTAAGACGTTCTTTCCTTACTAAAACACAAAATTAAGTCCGTCCGCATTGCGTTCTCCGTCACCACTGGAATTCCGGTCGTCGGAGCTCGACTGTTGAACAGCTCTTCCGAGTGGAGGGCCGGCTGTGCGGAGGGAACTCGACGGGTCAAATTGGAAGTCGTGGAGCCGCAGCACGTGGGAATTTGTTTGCGCTTTCAAAAACCACTTGTTCAGGACATCGAAAAACTGCTTCTTTTCTAACTCGGGTCTCGTCGTCGTCCCATTACACGCCCGGTGCTCCTCAGACATCTTGATGATTCACTTGCCGTTTCGCTCTACAGCGCGCTCATTCACACACACGCACACAGAATCTCAATTCGCAAAGATAAAGTGCAATCCACTTTATTGCTCTGTTATAACTATGGCTCTGCGCCTGCTTCAACAATCATGCGTCGTGTCGATTGACTGCCTTCTGCCGTGCTCAACTCTCTTGCAACTCAACAAAACAACTACTATTCGACCCGCTTCTTCTCAGGGCGTAGCAAGCAACATTACGGATGGGGCGCTGTGGTGGTGCGGCGATAGCGGGAGAAATCATGATGATGATGATGATGAGGACTCTCTGCACAACTTCTACTATAGCCACATAGCGACGACAAGAACGGGGGGGGGCAATCTTCCTCCTACTTTCTGGGCGAAATCGCCTCCGCGTCGGCGATCAACAGCACGCCGCAGTTGTAGAGACGGCGGAGCACGTCCAGCACCTGCACACGGTCAAATGCGTTGCGTGATCCACGAAGCCTGTACAACAAACCTCGGGCGCGTACTGACGCGGTCGGACGCGCAACCACTCGGGGTAGTTGTCGATGAGCGCGACGAGCAGCTCGTCGGCCTCGACCGGGATCTCCAGCTGAAATAGCGATACGTCATTAGTGATTCGAGAGTAAAACCTACCGTCTGCTGCTCGGCGCCCTGAAAGTTGCGCGCGTTCGTGGCGTGGTGCGTCACGCCCAGCGTCGCCGAGCCGTCGTTCTCGTGCACGCTAAATCATGGATTTCCCCCTCAAAAATAGTGCAGCTTCGTCCACCTCAGGATGTAGCGTCGAAGGAGACGCACTTGCATGGCGCGGTCGATCGAGAAGCGACCGCCGCCCGAGACGATCGAACGCTCGCCGTAAACCGAGAGCCGCTTCTCCTCTGAGAAACGTTGCGCTTCACAAAGTGATCGACAAAAGCGAACGAACTAGAGATGTTGCCCCCCGTGAAAACGGCGTTCACGGGGAGAGGGTTTTCCGAGCTTTGGAGTAAGAAAACGTATCCGAGTGAAGTCTTGGGATGGTTTATCGTTTGAGGTCCAGAGGTTGAGACGGGCAGCAACCGCCCGTTAGAAAGTTCGATTACAGAAAGATTGCCCCTACATAGTAGAAATCGTCACAATTCGAACCAAAAACCATTCGTTTCACCCCAATCCCCGCGCTCTCCCCGTGAACACCGTTTTCACGGGGACAACGTCCCTAGAACGGACCGTCGGTGAGACGCGGCGGCAGCGCCTGCGCCTGGAAGTCGATGGCGGCGCGGTCGATCATGTCGGGCACCGAGCGACGCCCGATCGAGTGCAGACGGCCCAGCAATTGGAGCAGCAGACTCTTGAGGCTGAAAGTCAATCTCTCTCTCACACGAGAATGCAACAAAGCGCCGACTGCGTGTATCCGAAGCTGGTGTGCGCCGCGTAGTTTCGCTCCAGACGCCCGTCCATCTCGAGCAGGCCGGGCGGGAGAGTGGAGCGTGCCTCGACGATCGGCGAGTCCGTCTCGTCCAGGAGCTGCTCCATCAGGTTGCGCGCGAGCGTGGCGGCCGTGTGACGACGGCCCGTCGAGACGGTGACGTGGAGCGAGGGCGCGGCGCGATCCGTGCGAGCCTGCGATTGCAGCAGCGCATGTGTTGTGTAAGGCGCAAAGAACCACAAACCTGGTGGATCCACCCGCGAGGCACGTAGAGCACGTCGCCCCGCTCGAGCCAGCCCTCCCAGCTCGGCCGACGGTTCGCCATGTCCGCGTCCGTGAAGTTCTCTGGATTTTTTGCACCATGACCTGCGAAAAACGCCCCCTTCCCCTACCCGAAGACTCGATCGGGAAGGCGGCGTCCGCGCTCTCGGGCGCCCACACTTTCCAGTACTTGCGGCCCTCGATCTAAAAGTCGACACGCCGTATTCTAAGCCGAAAACGAGCAAATCACCTGCAGCATGAAGGCGTCGACGTCGTCGAAGTGAGGCGCAAAGCCGCGAGATCCCGCGGGCGTGTAGTAGCTGAAATTCGAGCAGGTTACATTGTACACGCATCCTCTGCGCTGCTCACCAATTGGCCGCAACGAACGAGTGGAAGAGTTCCTGCAGGATTTCGCACAGGTACCAGATCCGATCGTCGTGCGCCTGCGGGTCGACCCACTGAAGCGAGCGACCAGCCGAGACGTGCTCACGGAGTTCGGGCACCGAGACGGGCGATTGAGCGGACTGAAACGAAACGTTCGTCTGTAGAGTTCACCCCAAATACCCCGTTGATGGTCATGCGTTTCTCGCCGTCGTAGAGCGCCACGTTTATGTTGCGTCCGTAGAAGAGCGGCTTCTGCATGGCTGCTTTGAATTGGCTTATCGCGATCAATGTACCGTCGCGACGTGCTCGCAGAAGCGCTCCATCGAGAAGAGATCGCCGTAGTACTTGGGGTTCTTGCGGTGCACGACGAAGACGCCTTGGTTCCAGGTGGATCTGTGCTCGTTTTTGTGGTGGTTCCGCAAATCAAAGATTACTCGAAAAAGTGCTGGACATTGTGCGGCGCCACGAGCCAAGCGAAGGCCTGATTCGCGGTGATCGTCGAGTCGCCGAGCGAAGAGAACGGGAACGTGTCAAATTTCGGGCCATTGGGCTTGGGGCCGGACGAAGGTGACTGAATATCGTTGTCCAAAAGTGCTGGGAAATTCAACAACCTCGATGATGAGCGGATTCGCCGAGTGAAATTCCTCCTCCTCCTCTTCATCGTCGTCTTCGTCCTCCTCATCTTCGCTATCCTCGTCATCCTCGTCCTCCTCGTCTTCGTCGTCCTCGTCCACGTAGACAGGAATCTGACTCTTTCGGAACAGGATGGACGACTTCTTGGAGCTGCTGATGTTCGTCGGTTCTTCGCGTCCGTTCATCGACTTTTTCGCCTCCGACTTGCGATCCAGGTTCTTGGCATCGAACGATTGCTTTTTCGTCCTGTCATCATTGTTGTCCTCCTCCTCAACTTCCTCGATGCTGACAATTCGCGAGAGGGCGGGAACGGTTAGATTCTCGTGTCCGTCCACCTCCTCATCTTCTTCGTCTTCAAAGTAGTCCTCTTCCTCCTCCTCCTCCTCGTCGTCGTCGTCCTCGTCGTCCTCATCGTCGTCCTCGTCGTCGTAGTTAAAAAACCCATCGATGTCGTCGTCGTCCGAGTGCAAAGACTCCTGAGTTGCATTTGCGCACGAAGCAAATCAGAAATTGTACCGAGTCGCTGTAGAGCTCGTCCTCGTCCTCATCGTCGTCCTCGTTCTAGAAGACAGTATCGAAACTGAATTCGTGGAAACCTGAGAATGTCGGAAAAGCACCGACGCGTCGCAGCACGGTCTCTTCTTTGGCGCGCCGTTGACAGCAGTGAGCGGACGCTTCAGCGAGGCTGAAGACATTCTTGTTACATTTCCCAAATGGATGAAATGCATCACATCGATCGTTCTTCTGCTTCGCAAACGTCACGGACGACTTCTTGGCGGTGGTCGGCGACTTCTCCGAGAAAGACGAGGTGCCGGCGTTGCTGCAAGATTGGAAATTAACTTGATGCTTTAAATGATGAGAAGACGCGAGACCTTTTGCCAACAGCCTTGCCGTTGCCGACAGTCTTGCCGTTGCCGACAGTCTTGCCGTTGCCGAGAGTCTCGTCGTCGCCTCCATTGAAGGACTGGTCCCAGAGATCGTCGCCTAATGAAGCGAACAAGTTGCACACTAGAATGGAAAAAGCTGTATACGGGCTGACTTGGCGTTGAGGCGCTCCTCGAGCGACGGTCGACGGCGTTCCGACGGTCCGGTCGAATCGAGAACGATCGTCCGGTTGGCGACGGACTTTTTCGACTTTTTGTTCTTCCCCTTTTTTCCCGAGTTGTGGACGATGAAGGTCGCGTCGTTCGCCGGCTCCGTGCCGTTCGACGTCTTGTCCTGAAAAGTGGAATTCCAAATAAAAAGCACAATCCCACCGTCGTTCCTCGAGCACGCTGAGAAGCCGTAAGCTTGGTCGGTCGCTTCGCCGTAATTGCCATCTAAAATAAGCACTATTCGAGATCTTCTTCACAATCCGGCGCGATCTCCGCCTGCAGGTTTCGAAGCGCAACGAGCGAGGAAACTCGCCACGCGTGACCAGTTTGTCGAAGGTGGATGCGGCGGAGTGTTTTATGCGATGATTTTGAAGACGTGCACTCGTAATACTGTCGGCCTTTGATTTTCCTTATCCCGAGAGAGATCGACGTCGCTTTGCAGGAAACATCTTCGAGCTTGCCTGAAAATGTCGGACGTCAAGATGGACGTTGACGAGGCGCAGCCATCGGCACAGGCCGCCGCCGGCACTTCTTCCAAAGGCGGAAAGAAGCGTTTCGAGGTAGGAGACAATTTATGAATTTGTATTTTCCCACGGCGGACCTTTGCTCTTCTGTTGACTGTACATACGACTATAGTTATTGAAAATTCTGCATTTACACTGCGTCACACCGGCAGCTGCTTAACGTGTTACGAAAGGCATGAATCATCATTTTTCTCGGCGAGTAAATCTAGGCTTCACTGCTAATGTTAGCATAGCATTGTGGCCGCTTCGAGAAACCGTCCCAAACTTGCAGGTCAAAAAGTGGAACGCGGTCGCTCTCTGGGCCTGGGACATCGTGGTGGACAACTGCGCGATCTGCCGCAACCACATCATGGACCTCTGCATCGAGTGCCAGGCGAACCAGGTGACCTTCGACTGGCGATTTGACAATGCCCTTGTACAGGCGGCCGGTCCGACGGAGGAGTGCACGGTGGCGTGGGGCGTCTGCAACCATGCCTTCCACTTCCACTGCATCTCGCGCTGGCTCAAAACGCGCCAGGCAATCGAAGCGTTGTGCGCTGTCATTAAACGACGAAATCCAGGTGTGCCCGCTCGACAACCGCGAGTGGGAGTTCCAGAAGTACGGGCACTAGAGAGGAGAAAGAGGCGAGTGCATACACGAGAAGAGCACTCGCATACCTCCTCCTCCTCCTCCTCATTCTCTCGTCACTTCTTTGCTCGGTCACGGATTGTGCGCAACACATTCGCCGTATCACGTTTTGGTCCATCATGCGAAAAGGAAGATTTCTCACCAGTAGAAGTGCACTGGATTCTCGTCCACTCTCCGCACAGCAGCAACGACGTGTTATTCTCATGACCGCACATACACGTGAATTATGTACAGCAACAATCTCACAACGAACGATTGATCGGTGAAGTGTGCGCTGGAGATTCTCGAGAATCTGTTTTGTAATTTTGTGCACCCCACGATGTGCTCTGCCATGACGCCACCAACTAACTGATGGGTGTTTTTCGCCAGTCGAACGACGAACTTGCTGCTGCGCAGGTTGAAGCCGTTTATGGAGCAACACTTCTGGATGCTGCTATGAAAGGGCGACGAAGACTTCGTGTGACGCTTTTCAAGGCATTGACGAATTTCTCGGATCCTGAAGAACGCTGGACATCAAAGAGATTGGAAGAAGACGAGAAGATCCAGTGACCAAACTCAAGGCTAGCCTTCAACTTGGCGCGACTCTGTCCTTGACGGGACTCTGGCTATTTGGAAGTTTGCGTTACGCGAGAATCCGGAATAGACGGTTTGTTTGGATGCAGAGAATGTGCAGCGAAAAATGATGCCCCCTTTCTCAGAAATCTAGTCTCAGTACATTTGACTACTGCCAATGTTCATGATCTGATCTGCAACACGAATCAAATGGAATTCTATAGAGTACGGATGAAAAAAGTCAGATATGTTGCAAAGAAATTGATCAGAGTCCTGTGTCTGCATTTTGCCCGCCTCCGTGTATCTTGGCTGCCGACCATTTGTTTGGCGACCGTTTGAGCGCAGCTTAGCTAAGTTCGTAGAGATCTCCGAGACTGCGGGAAATGTCAACACGGAGCGTCATGAGAGATGCTATCATCAAAATTGAGGAGGATACGATCGTCCGTTTCGATGATGGTGGTGTAAATGAGGTGATTTTGTAAGTTTTCTCACCATAAAGCCATTCCAGGGCGCATCCACGTCCGTCGCTTCACCGCCGGCGCTCCGACGAAGCGCACGAAAAATTCGAAGAATTATTGAAGAGAATTTAAGCGAAGGGGAAGAGAACGAACTTGAAAATTCGACAGACGACGAGGAGGGGGAGGAGGAAGAGGAGAGGGAAGGGGAAGGTGGGAATTATGAGCCTGAGGAGGTTGGACTTGACTGCTATGCCATTTCAACTATAGCGGGTATTTTCCCAGGAGACCTCGGAATCTGTGCCCACAATTGGCCGATCCTGTCTTTTCGCCGCGAATTCAGACCTGATTAATACGGCGATGCTACTGTTGGTGGGCGAGTCGTTTCAGGTGCAGACTCTGTTATCCCCCTCAAGCTGAACACTTGAGGCGCTCGGTGGATCCGCCTTCCCGAGCGACGTTTTTAACCGTCTGAAAAACCAAGTCGGACTCTATCGAACCCAACGATTTTACGACGGATTTCAAAAGGCACTCAACACGGCGCCATTTTTGGAACAGCTCTCCAGGGTTGCTGGCATTTCATACGTAAAATTTACACATAAAACACAATCTTAGAAGCGCAGCCGAAAGCTGTGGTATTTCAAGCTGAAACAGCAACCGTTTGACCAATTCCGACGCGTCAACAGCGAGCTGACGTACGAAAAATGCATCGACATTGGTAGTTGTTGTGTTATATGCTGTGTTACACAAAGTGCAATTGATCCAGTCAAAACGAATTTCGCCTCGGGCAAGATCCAGCTGGTGATCCGCCGCGCGCGGGAGACGCTCGAACATCTGGACGATGTCTTGTGAGAACTTTTCACTTGGCAATTATATCGTATTTATCGCGAATCTAGCGGAAATTCGCCGGCTTTACCACAGTCGTCGCCGATGGGCGCTGCGTTGCGCGAAAATGTGGAACTTAAAGAAAGGGTGAAGACACTCAAGGAACGGCTGGACCAACTGAAGGCGATTCCATTCCAGGATTTGGTAGTGAAATTAGTGGCATTATCGGTGCACAACATGCTCTTCAGAAGTACACTCCCCAGACTGGCAGTCTGGAGGTGAAGATGCTGCCGAACGGAGTGATCAAGAAACTGATCGGCCACACTGAGGTATTGTTTCGAATTTTTGTAGTTAGAGGAAAAGATATAGATTGCCTGCATCGACGTCTCCACAGGGGATGAGAAGACTGCGATTTCGGGCCAAATTCTGGAGTTTGCCGCTGATCACGACAAAGTGGAGTGGATGTCGAACACCACCGAAGACAGAAGGCATCTCAAGCTGGAAGTGGGCGTGAAAAATGTAACACATACTAGCTTACGTATTGAGAGAAAAATTGCAGGACGAAGGGGATTAGAAGAAGACTGGTCATCGGTCGCTCTGGCGGCGACGCAGAAAATAAAGCACTCCGTTTGAGATTGGACACAGATTGTTGCAATGTCTTGGTGTCGCCTGTGAAATGCACGAACGTACCGCCCAATGCAATAATCGTCATGTCAATGTCGTGACATTTCCAACAGGGCATTGTGCAAAATGGTGAGAGTGAACGGCGGCGCCTACGTCAAGCCAGAGCCGATTGAGGAGGACGAGCTTCAGCTGGGAAATGTGGAAGCGGATTTGGTGATGCGGCTTGACGGCGACGACATTGTAGGATTGTTTTCTTTCGGCTCTTCTGGCTTCATAATGTCAGAAATATGTCAGAAACCGATGCCCTCAACTTCGAACGCCCCTCCGCCCAAGGTTGTCGTCATCTCATCGACGCGTCGGTCGCAACAAAAACGGGCAGAGGAAGACATCAAGGTAGACGTGAATGCGCCGAAGAAACCGACGCTCGCGAACCGTCCTCGAAATGAGGACGAGGACCTGAGCTCGGAGTTTACTGTAGGGAAATTGGGTTTTTAATCGGCAAGCTGGTTTTAGGGGACGATCGTCGAAGATCGTCGAACGGTGCACCGCGACAATAAAGACCTCTCCGTAGCGGCGCTGGTTTTCCTCGTTGGCAACGCGCTCGAGGTTTCATCTTGGAGATTACGTTTGCGAAATCTCGAAAAACCAGCGTGTCGGCGGCGTCGCCTCGTCAAACGACATCACCCGCACCATCAGGGACGAAGTCGGAGTTGAAACGTCCGAAAGGTTGACCGACGCATTTACGAAAGCGTTCAGTGAAGCCCCGTTTCTGCGACGACTTCCGGCTGTAGGGCATGTTTATCATGTAGGGAGCGCATTTGGCATTTCAGAGACGATGCCGCAAGACCGATCAACTGGAATTGCTGAAGGATGCGTACGAGCAGTTCAAGCAGGCGAACGGTCGACTGAATCGCGATACTTGCATCCGATACGGTCGGTTGTTATTGTTTTTGCATATTTCTCACTTTCAAATTGTTTTAGTCAGGACCCAGTGCACGGTGGTTAGGCGCAAATGCAGGCACAGCAATCGGTTCCCTGCGAATGGAGGCGATGGATCCGACGGCGATGGGTATTCACCTTCCTCGGCTTAACAGTCTTTGTTTAGTGACCACGAACCGCCGCCAAAGACCGAGGCGGAACTTACGGCGGAGAACGCGAAACTGCGTGCGAAGATCAAGGATCTGGAGAATGAGCTCGCTCAAATGCCGCTGTTGCCGTTCCAAGATCTGGTAGTGTTACTCTCTAGGGGCTTTGTTAGCATAGTCAAAGTGAAAAATTCAGTACTTCTCGCCGACCGTCGGCCTGCTCGAGGTCAAAATGGTGCACAAGTCGGCGGTACGACAGCTGAGTGGAACCACACAGGTCCCTGGAAGTCCTTTGCAATTCGACAGGCAAGATTTCAGCTCGCCCGAGTGGTAATATCGGCGGGCAAAGTTGCGCCTGCGGTCGGCGCGAGACTGCTGGACACTTCGGCGACGACAAAGTGGAGCGATCCGGCCTGGACAAACGAGCGGAAGAGCGTCAGAGTCGAGATTCTTGAGGAGGAGACGTCGGCTGTGGACTAGGAATTGTCTTCGGTCCATCCCGCTTCGTGCTCTAATCTATTGATGGAAAACAAACTGGATGAATGGGAAATCGCTTTCTGCGCTGTTGTACGCTGATCTCACTCATGTGGGTTACGATTGCACGCGCATCCCCCAAGCACGGAGATTGTGGGGGCTTTGGGTAAAAGCCATGGTAAAGAGGCGCTGCAAAATGTGAGCGCCTTCGCATACTTTCAGGAACGGGAATTTGGTTGTAGAACATTGGCGAGCTGCTGCTAGGGACCTGAGGTCGCTCGACATCAATCATCATAAAGACCCAAGTACGAACATGAGTCAAACATTCCTCATCTCTCATGCTCACACAATGAACGAGTCTAGTCTGAAAAGTGAACGCTTATCTCTAGTGCATGTCGGCATTTCCCTCCTCGAAATTGCGTCTTGGCTTTCCATACACTCATGCACTCATACGCTCATCCACAGACAATCCAATTTTGCGCAATTTCACCAGCAATTGATCGTCGCACAACGAATGTACGACCTGCAGAGAGGGAAGCGCTTCACCTCCGCCGCGATCTTGTTCGCTGGCACAACTCGAAATCACCCCTCGTGTTCGTGCAGAAAGTCGCCGTAAGATTGCAGGGCGTCAAAATGGCTACCGTCAACTTGAACTTCACCGATCTTCCTCCTTTATGCTTTCACAGTCGCGCCGGTAGACGAATTCGACTCGGGGGATCCGGCGAAACGTGAGCTTTGCACTTGATCTAAAATTGTACAATTTAGGGCGGAACGCGTGTACGACGACAATCAGGGGAGCTCGTCGTACGTCTTCACAGAGCGACCGATCGAGGTCGGCGAGCAAGTCTGTATCATCGTGAGCGTCTCTACAATTCTTTCGTGAACATGGAAGAAATCAGGTCGAGAAGACCGACGACAAGAGCTGCGTGGGCGACGATCTCGGCTTCGGCGTCACGAGTCTAGATCCTGGCAAGTTCGATGTCCCCCTCTTGCTGGGTACGTTTTTCGACAACCATGATGACGGATTTTGCAAGTCTGAAGATCTACACAAATCGACGTTTAATTCCCCTCGCGAGTGGTACGCCCTCTCGCACGTCGCCGAGTCCCCGAACGACGAGCGCAGTCTGCTGGTCTTCGTTCTAGGTCAAATCGTGCCCGGGATCGGTGAAGAAACTCCTCCTCACTGTACCGAAGCCAACAGTTTCAGCCAATCTGCTGGTGCGCCAAGGGTCCGTGAACGCCAAGCCATCGATCCTTCAAATCGTGGAAGTGCAACATCCTCTCTGGATGTACTGGGATTTGCGTGGCCGAGTGCGGTCGATTCGCATTGCCGGTGTGCAGGGTTTCCTCGAATTTTTTCAATGTTTCTCCAACTTTTAGATGTCTACAGTCCACTCGTTGTTTCGCGCCCCCCTTCCTCTTTCGACGTCGAGTGCCGGCCGTCATCGAGTCGCCTTGCTTTTGCATTAAACCATTTGAAGTCCGAGAAAAACACGGCTCCTGTCGAGCGGCGCGCGACTGGACGCCAATTCCTAGAAGTCGACTACTCGGGCGAGGACTGCTTCGAGACCGAGGGGATGGCGAACAGACAGAACAGTGGCGATCGACAGAACAGTGGCGATCGACGAGAACGCAAGATCATGGATATTTCAGCCCCTCCACAGCAGAAATTCGTTAAAACTCAGCGCTCCGAAATCGTTTCGATCATCCAAGAGTACGGGGCTTTCACGAAAAAGTTAGACGAAAGGCTCTCTTTAGCAACGCAACTCGTCGTGACAACGCAGTCAGCAGCAGCAGCAAGGCATCGAGGTTTCGAAAATTGCAACTCCTGACACGTTGTCTTCTTCAGTGCGATCGAGAGCACGTCTTCGGATCGTCGACGCGAATGTGACGTGATGGAACGACCGAGCGTTTCGTTTACTCCAGAAAAGACGGTCAATTCGCCATCTCCGTGGACGAAGAATCGCCATCCTGCGCAGGGCGTTGCTAGCAGGAACAAGAAAGTGTTGCACGAAAGGAAGAAGGACATCTATCGTGCGTCGCCACACGACACGCCATCCAACTCCCCGATTCAAAAGTGGTGACCTCTCATCTCTGTAGTCACCGCCCACATTCAGCACCTCTACTCCCGCGACTATCGATCCAAGCGATCCGAGGCACGTTATTGTTTTGTGAGAGAAATGAACGTGAGAATTCACAGCTCTGAGTCTCGTCCTCAGTCGGCCGTTCCGACCGATCAGATTTCATCTTCTTCACCCAAGAGAGGATTCATTCCGGATGGATTCGACTTCGACCGACGCCATCGCGAGTTCGTTCGCAAGGCGAAAAATGTGAATTTTCTCTTGAATTGATCGAAAGGAGCCTTTTCCAGCGCTGTGGAAGCATGTCGCGAGTGGAACGTCAGTTTGAAGAACATCATCAAATGAAAGGAAGTGCCCGGGCGATGCCCGTCTCCGACAAGGAAAAGCTGGTCAGTTGAAGTCCTTGGAATTGGAGGCGGGCAGAGGCACTTAGGACAAGTTGCGTCGTCCGAAAGCGGACGTTCACTGTGTGCTCGTCGCTCAAGAGCGTCCGATGACCGCGCACGATGTGGTGCAGGCCTTTTAGTATGCTCCCATTGCTACTTGAAACTTTACTCGTCTTTAGTGACATCCATCGCCGTGAGTTTCGTCCACAGACATACGGATTTGAATCGATGCAACATTTCCTGGACTCCTGCCCTGATAAGTTCGAGTGCACCGTCGTGGATGTTGTCAAATAGTAATAACAATGCACCTAATTCCCTTGTTGTTTCCAGCTATTCGCCCGTTCTCAACAATCGATGTCTGTCGATCCGCCGTGAAGTGCTGGCCGAAGAGACGAAGCGTCGGTGAATTCCCTTGCTCTGCCTCCTAGCCTCGATTGTACGTATTTCCTTTCAGACGTTCCGGCACCAGTTCACGGTATCAATTCCGTGCAAAGTCTGCTCCCGGCTTCTTTACGCCACCGCACTCGCGTCTTCTGGATCAGTCTTAAATTGCTACTCTCTCCGGCATTGTTCCGTTTGGTGCGCACAGACACCATTACGATTGGCTCCCGACTGCGGTCGTCCAGAATTCCACTGAATGGCATCCAATTTGACTGATGTTGTGGTAGAAGAGTTGCACTCAAACGACGGAGAAGTGAGCGCGTGATTGATGCGAGATTCAACCATGACTATTCTAAAATTCAACGACCCGCACTACAGTAAATACGCCACGGGAAAATTTGCAGCGTCCATAGGACAATGGGGGGCACACTTTGCGTCACTCTTGTCCAGTGCTCATACTCTCAACAAGTGGCGAAAACGGAGAGGGGAGCACGCAAGAGACGAGCAAAACTGCCACCACTTCTTCACTATCATCTAGCAGCTATGTCTTGCGTGGGTGCGTGCGTATGTGTCGGAGACAGAATTCCTACGCACGTCGACTACGAGCCGCCGCCGCCGCTGCGTGATGACGGGCACGAGCGCGACGGAGCGTCGTCACCGTGTCGGCGGTGGCACGCGATCGAATCGAGCCACTGTTCGCAGTGGACGACTCGACCGAAGACGAGGAGGAGCCGAGTTCCGCCCACTTGGGCCAATCCACGATGCGCTCACTGCGCGAGCATTTTCTCGACTTTCCCAAGCAACTCTCCTACGTCAACTTGGGTCCGACCGTGGCGGTGTGCAGCGCTGTCGAGGCTGCGGTTGCGGGCGCTATTGTTGTGCTCGAGAAGGAGGAGGATGATGATGGTGTGGCTTGCACTGATCCCGATACGGACGGCGACGGTGACGAGAGTCCGCTGCCGGTTCGCACGCTTCAAACTCGTCAGTTCGCGACATGCAAGAGCGAGGAGGTGTAACCGTTCGATTCGCTGCAGTGCGGCGATGTGATTGGCTGCCAACGCGAGCGGCGAATGCTGGGCTCTGGCGCGTCCCACGACGACGGCCGCCTCGTACGCGGCATTTCGACCCGGCGACTGAGATGCGCCGGCGGTGGCGGCGGGCGGCGCCTTCCGATAGTCCGGCTCCACGGCAGGTGCACTCGACTCGACGACCGACTCGTCGGGGATCTGCTGCTCGTAGGAGGGCGAGGACGACGAGAGCGAGCCGGAGGCCGACTCGTAGACCGAGGGCGCAGCGGTCTGCGGCACGTAGGTCTGCGCGGGTCGAATGACGCTCGCATACTCCTGAACGATGGACATTGTCAATGCCGAGTCGCCTACCTGACGACCGGTCGGCTGTCCGTAGCCGCCCGAGTGCGTGTTCGGCGCCGGCGGGGCTCGCGGCGGAACGCTGTATGAGGGGGCCGGCGGAGCGGGCTGATTGTAGGACGGCGCCGGGGGATTGTAGGACGACGGTTGAGGTGCGGGCGCCGATTTTCCATAACCCCCCGCCGCCGCTCCGTACCCGTCGCTCTCCACCGGCTGATCCTTTGGCGGAC
>JACMII010000444.1:0-12493 GCA_014805405.1 Bunonema sp. RGD898
CCAGGTAGACGTAGTAGATCCAGGGGAACGTATCCAACAGGAATTCCGTGTAACTGTATGGCCCATTGTTCATTGTTATTTGAGGCTCCTCTTCGGTTTCTCTTCGATTTCTCATAGTGCACCGCATTCCGAAAATGTTGGAAAAGTTCACGGTGTGTTTTGATACTTCACAAATTGACTCTCCTAGCGACCTACTCCGCCAAACGCCGCTCAAATGGTCAGTGGGGAAACGGTTGAAACACATACACGATAGGTTCTTGAAGTGACATCGCGAAGTAGTAACACCGCTTGTCGACGATACCGGTGTAGGCGACCAACTCGTAGGTAGTGTATTTGATTCCACTGTGAGAGAAAAGTATTGTAAATCTCCTCCTCATATCAAGTGGCTGTCGCACCCTGTCATTAAACTCAGATCAGCGGTGCCGTTATACAGCATCTGGTGGAGGGACGACTTGCTGTCTGCGACAAGAGGATCCACGTATTCGAGCTCTGCATGTATAATGATTGGTTTAACAACGTCAGCCTGTCTCATTTTGACTGTCAAGTTATCGGACGTTACGAATTGGCACTTTCCGATGTTAGTTTCTCGACAATGGGGACACGTCACGAGTGTATGCCTGAAATCCTACTCAGTTCAGGTACCTGAGAGCACTTTCAGCCACCAAATTCTCGACATTTCGGTGTGTGCTAGAAACCGATCAAGACTTAATCATACTCGCGAAAATTGAAACAATGTGAATGCGAATTCCTGAATATTCTGTACAACGTAGTTAACTCGACCAGAGGTTTGAAGGGCGAGCAGCATCATATCCACATCGGTGCCCTTCAGAGGACAATCCCGGAACGTGCCGCGGCAAGTGTTTCGAACTGTCAGGTTTTGTTTAATACGAAATGGAAAGAATCAAAAATTGCGCACAATAGGCGATATCCGCCGTGCCTATATCGAAGACGACGAGCTGTAGCGGCTTAGTCATTTTCAGACAGTAGCAATGCTCGCGTAACACAACTTGTGGAATGAAACGTGGTCTTCTAATGATGATGATGATGGTGGTGGTAGACACACACACCTGGCGGTTATGAGTGGAGAGGGGGCTCTGAAAGTGAAGGAGGAGCGCTGAGACACATATCAGATGACTTCTTCTATACGTGCCTGATGTAATTGACTGCGGGGTGGTCTGAAAATATAAACACCCTCTATGCCAGAAATTCCTTTTTCACTGCTTTATCGATCAGAAACAGTAGAAATGTGTTTCGAATTGAATCCGTCTCGATGTGGTGTTCAGTAAATCGATTAATCCAACATGCGGTTTTCGTGTAGGTGGTGCAATTTGTTATTCAGACATCGAGACGAGACGTTCTACAGGGTGGCCAATAAAACGTTTAGCTCTGGTTATTTCCGCGTACAAAGACAGTGGCGCGATAAGAGGCACACCCAGGAGGTAAACTCGGTTGGTAAGTCGCATGGTTAGTCGATGAGAAAAGAATAGTAAGCAGATCGAGCATTACAGATGACGCACAAAGAAGTGAGAGCCAAGTTACTTTATGCATCCTTGTACATTCGAATCTGCTGATGTAAACTGGCATGTACATACGGGAAGGTGTTACTGGGAGCGAATCGTGGGGAGAACGGCTTTACCGACCTGCTGCTCCAGTAGTGACAGTCGCAGCCCCTCGGACAGTTGAGGCCACCATTCCGATTTCTTCGCTTCGTCGAATTTCGCCACACTTCCGCAGATCTCGTCCGAATATTCCTTCTGAAGGATTGATGTCGAGCAATTAATTCGCTAGTCTGCCACATACCTGCAGATCGTCAAGACGACATTGTTCGGCCAAGTAAAGCTTGTGGCACGGCGTGAATGAGCTCGAGGAATTTATCCTGTAGTGAGCATCTAACCAGTCTCGATATTTGCTTGCCAGATACAGCATTGCTGATTGTTGGCGTACTGAAAGCCCATTTCCATTGTTTTCAATGTGACATGCCTGAGAAAGCGGACCAGGGCCTTTTCAACAGTTTCCAGTTCATGTGGTGCACAAAGCCGTCAGCACTGTCATCTTCCAGTTCCAGTGAATCACCGCCATTACGAAGTTTTTCACGAAGAAGAGGAAACAGTGCGAAGATTAGCTGTCGATTACATCCTTACTAGAACCACCAAGAACTCACCTCTTTTGAGCAGTGGAGCATCTGTTTCTCCTCGCCTCGGCCGACAATCAGACGTAGTGATGCAACTCCTCCACAATGTTCGGGAGCCGGTGATTCGAATGTCAGCAGATTTGGCCATCGAATCTCCGGTATATCGATGCTGCAGAATCCTTTCCTTCCGTTCGCCTTCTTCTGATCATCGTAGCAGTGTTCTGTCAGTTCTAGACGCAGCGTCTCGGAAATCTCATTCCAAACGCCATCATTTCGTAATTCGTCTAGCCGCCGTCGCGTGCAGACTTCACGGAACACGAGAGTCTAAAGCGGACTCGATGAGCCGCGTTTAGAAGATAAATTGCCTTTGTTCGTGGTAGTGAGGCGTCATCAATACATCGAATCAGACGTGATAAGTCCGAAACATCGTTTGCTTCCACAGGCACAAAGTAATCGACGTAACGGATCACATCTTCCATACGATATTTTGAAGCAAGACGAAGGGCACGATGACATTCGGTGTCCTATGCAATGCATTGCTTTGCAGTCGGGAAACGTGCATACGATGCCATTGGATATGAGCCGAAGAAGTACATCAAATTCTCTCGGATCGTCATCTGGCAGCTCGATCACTGCATTCGGTTCGGACTCTCGATATCCGTTTCCTTCGGCGAGCATTCGTTCAAACACGGGAGAGTGGAGAATCAAGTACTGCAATGCGCACTGTGCAATCGAATTCGTGAACTCCACCTCTCGCGAATAGTACAGAACTCGCCGCTGACTTCCGCGACCCACTCCAAGAGCAATTGGTGCCGAACACCACGCTGGTTTGGGATCATCAAAATCAAGGGTTTCTTCTTCCATCGACCGCGGTGTGCTGCTTCGAGACATGTGAGTGAATGAACGAGGTCCCTCATTTCTGAGTTTCTTATCTCCTTCCTTCGCTGGTACCATCCGTTTATAGGCGTTGTGAAATTCGTAACTCCGCACCGCTGATGAAATTGACTGTTCGACGTCCTTGACCCATCGGAGATGCCAAACTCTCGGGGGGGGGGGGGGGGAAGAGCGTAGGGATCGCATACTCGTTGTAGAAATTCCCAATCTCCTCTACAGGTGGCCCAAAATGAAGATTGACACAAGTTTGAGAGCTTTCCTGTTTTGTAGAAAATGAAACATGTCCCTTTGAGGCAGCATTCACCGTCGACTATTCCTCGAACTGTTTCCAAAAACGAGCACGCACTGGAGGGCCGAGTTCATGCGTTTTACATCCCTACTAGACTTTCCAACAAAACGCTCTCCACAACAGGGCTCTACAGCCGTATAGTCTAGCAGCGCGAGACATCGTGTCAACCTCCATTTGAGCCACCTGTATATGCCATCGCGCTCGGCTTCCTCCAGTTCATCGAGAATCACGTCTTCAATTTCTTGAACTCGATAAAGTTCATACTGGTAGACGAGGAATTCAACGTCTCTAGGAGACATGTTCAAACGATGCAGTGATCTGTTAGTGCAAAATGCTCGAAAGTGAGTGGTGCTGTTCGGCAGATCTTCCACGACAGCAACCTCTGGGCAACGAGCATGCTCATCGATTTCCGCGCAATACATACAACAGAAACTAGATCAGAGAACGAAAGCTCAACACGGTGACAGTGATGCGGTTCAGGACGGGACGATGGACATGTGAGACGGACCCGTAGCGGTTACATGGCTGCAACTCTTTACAATAACGATAACTGCATTGCATTAGCGGTGGTCTCGGCCAGCGGCTATTCGGGGCCCGCGCTACAGACTGAATAGTGTGCAGCTGCTTGGGGGAGAGAGCACTCCGGGGGGATGTGCTCGCGACAACTAACTTGACTGACCTAACACTACGCGGCTTCTTGGTGGTTGGCAGCACACAACACGAAGATGGACAACACGACAGAGTCAGCAAATACTTACTTGCTCTTCGGGCACACGTAGCAAAACACTAGCAACACCTGTGTGGGGCGCAACAATTGGAGGGGAATCAATGTCCTGTGATGCTGTGTCAATCAATAAGACCTCCTCCATGAGTGGGGGCACTGTTGACACGACAGATAGCGCACACAGGACGGTCACTCGTGAAGGGCTCTTCCTTTCGTAACTGGCAGAACCGGGCGCAGGAGAGAGGAGACAACACGTGCGTGAATTGCAGACCGAAAATTCGCTCGCGCTTGTGTGTTGGAATTCATGCGTGCTAATTCCGCCGTCGATTGCTTTTTGCTCGCGTGTTTTGAATTGAGTGCAAGCGTTTGCAAAATTGGACGGTGAGATGATTTCACAGTGCAATATTCCAGGCACAAACAATGTGTTCGCCGTTTCACGAGCGCACTCGTCTATCGAAACAGAACCATTCGACGGTGATCGAGCGTGGACGCGGTGTCGAGTTCCATCTTCAGAATGTGAAATTTGACGACGACGATGACGACATTCCGGATGGGGTCGTTGAGTTCGTCCCGTTCAGATCGCCTTCGTTCCTGTCACTCGATGGGAAGGTTCATTTTGTTGCAGTTCATGTTATATTATCATCATCATGTTGCAGGCAGTCTTTACGGTGCAGTCTTGCCGCCCCAGGGTAAGCCGCATGGGATTTAGGAAGCGCTGTTTCATCGTCCGTCACAGCCTCACCGACGGACAGGCACGTTATTGTCGGTCGTTGTTTCATTGAATATTAGCCGCAGAGTTCCTACTTTCGCATCGCCGAATTTGAGGACATCAATAGTTTGAACTACATACGCCTCTACGCGCTCAGCGATGATCGACTCGGGGCCTTGGCCATTGACGAATTACACCGGATTGTGAAGTAAGCGCAATTACGTGGTTTGATAAAACGTTGAATCTTTAGTCAATACGTCATTCGGATCGGACATCGACCGCGTCTTGCCGAGATGACTGCACGTCGTTCCTTCCCCATAGACGACTGTAAGCGTTTCAGGATTCTGCAACATTTGTTCCCATCTTTCAGTGCACTCTAGTTACCCTGAGTTCAGCCTACAACTGGACAACAGGATCGTGCTATCAAGCGAATGGGGCCCTATCCTCATCTTGGCCGCCGATATCGAGGCTCCCGAATCAAACAAGTACTGCCATTGCTGCCGACTGGATGGATACTACTCCCGATTGAAAAACGAAGCTCAGAATCGCAACGTATTTCCACCGTCCTTTGAAACGTTGACTCTCGGCCGCAATGGAGTCTACGTGTGCGCCCGATCCGAATAGTATTGAGTTAATTTCGTCCCTGATAATAGCATTGTTTGCAGTGGCACGAAACCGTTTTGCGTGCTCGGATTGGAGTGGCAGCGCAACAACGAGTTGCCAGCGGATCTATGCCACCGTCGCGTCGAAGATACCGTCCCTATGTTCTACCGCTTTGATCAGCAATTCGTCGACATCCACGACGGTATCTGGCTCCAGGTGGTGCAAGCTGCCTTTACCGAGACTGGGGAGTAGCTCTCATAGACGGCCTTCAACGGCCTCGCAGTTTTCACGTGTCGACGTAAGTCTGTATGCTACAGGAAGCCACCGATGTTGGTAAGTTAGCCCGCCAGACGTTGATACTACTCAAATTTCAGAAGCGAATCACGCTGGATGTGTTCGTACTAGACCTGACGAGACTGGTACATGGAGATGCGCACCCCGAAATGCACTGCATACAATCCACAATTTCTGTAGGGCACATTTAATTGCATCAACCGTTGTGTGTACAGCTTCCTGCGCACACGTCTCTTCGGTACAACCACCTAAACTTGGTGCCTGGCACATCGTCTGTCATGGTTGAATTGGGCCATCCGAGTAACCTGCTTCGTCTCCGATCGGCCTTCGATGTGCCTCCTCTACGTCAACTTGCCTTCGAAGCGATCTACAAGCACATGAAGCCGGGGGAACGCTCCAAGCCCGATTGGATGCAAACCCTCTGCGGCTTCGAATGCGTCTGATCACTGATCGCGTCGCACTTCCATTAATGAATTGTCGTTCTGCACAATTGGCTCCACTAGCGATCATCTTGGAAGGTCCATTTTCCGACCTATCTTTCTGTTCTCCGGGAAGAGCTTCAGTAAAAATAACATACTTTTTCCTGATCAACTTTCGATGGTATATAAACAGTTCGGGCTCGCTGGTTTGACTTGAAAGCCTTCCCTTGTCAGTGGTGACGGCGCTTTTCTGTTTTGGTGCTGCGGCGCTAGACACCGCGACGCTATCGGCCGGAAGAAGAAGACGACCGGAGAAGTGGAAGCGCGTGCATGTTCGGCCGGAGGAAGGAGAAGGAGAGGACGGCGACGGGAACGCACACTCCTTCCGGAGATGTGTGAGCGATAGCGCGGGGAGAGGGAAGAAGCGCGTGAGTCGTCTCAAAACGCACCAACTCGTTACTAGTGAGCGTGGATTTCGCGAACTCAGCGTCGCATATTTGCTTAATCGACGAACGTGCAACCCTCGTCCATTGTCTGCGCTTTACATGCCCATTTTGCCTGCCCATTTTGCATGCCTATTTTGTATGCTCATTTTGCATGTGCATTTTTGCATCAGCCGGCATGTGGAGCACGCACCACCTCGAAATTTCAATGTTCGCCTGTGTTTTGTCGCTTACCAATTTTTCAATATGTACGCCCCTCCCTTCTCCTTTTCCACCCAGTCCTCCCATCTTCGTGACGCGGAAGACGCTCGCAGACTAAAAAACCTCAATTTTACAGAGAACCCTCATGCGCGCGCGTGAACATAGCCGAGGAAGAAGAGCGTACGAGGTGAGCGTCATCCGATCTTTGTTCATCCTTGCATCTAGGAAGAAAAACACTTCGTCGCCGCCGCAAAAATGACCAAATATAAGGTTTCGATGTTTGAGCTTATCCTATAATAACCCTGTCTTCGATAGCTCACCGTTTGCGGCGATGGCGGTGTCGGGAAGTCGGCTCTCACCATCCAGGTACTCTCGTCAATCAAGCTTCCGTTTCAAGCGCTCTAACTCAGCTCATCCACAGCAACTTCATCGAAGAGTACGACCCCACGGTCGAGGAAAGCTACCGCAAACAGGTCGCTTCATCATGTCTATTTGTTACTGTCGATTTCTCCGTCTAATTTTTGCAAACACTTATTCTTGATTCCAATCGTGCAAGAAAAAGCGCAGACCACTGGACGTTTGTGGCGAGCGGACAGACACAAGCCACTTATCATCATCATTAGAAATACGTCTAGGTGGCGATCGACGGCGAGACCTGCTTCCTGGACATTCTCGACACGGCCGGTCAGGAGGAATACAGGTTGTGGTGGCGTTTCCGAGCTGTAAGATCGGTTCTATAGTGCCATGGGCGATCAGTATATGCGCACGAGTGAGGGCTTCCTACTGGTGTTCGCGGTCAACGAGTCGAAGAGCTTAGAGAACATCACGCGCTACCGCGAGCAGATCCGACGCGTCAAAGATTCGGACGATGCACGCTTTTTGTATTCGTACCTGGATTAGACTGGAGCACAGGTGCCGATGGTGATCGTCGCGAACAAGTGCGATTTGGCGTCTCGTGCCACCGACTTGCACGCTGTCGCAGAGGTTGATTCGAAATTTGCCCTAGAGTCAAACGATGTAGACGGCCCGAGCACTCGGCGCTCCGTTTATCGAGACGTCCGCCAAGACGAGGATGGGTGTGGACGACGCCTTCTACACGCTAGTGCGCGAGATCCGCAGGCACAAGGTGGTTATTTCGTCGTTTTTTCGGACTCGACAGTTCCGCTTCATTTGCAGAAGCGCCTGGAGGAAAAGCCAAAACGCAAGAAGAAGTGCACCATCATGTAAGAAGGAATAAGAGGAGGCGCCTGGTCGTTGTCTCTTCGTCCCCCTGCACACACCACCGTTCCCGATTTCCTGTCGTCGTTTGCTCGTTGTCGTTGCCGCCGGTCGGCTCGGACCCCACGCGATAAGCCAAAGATGACGCGATGATGTCATCAATGTGATGAACCGAAAATGACCGCGGCCCGTGTATTCCTCAGATCGACGTTTTGCACGCGAAAACATCAAATCGTCCGTCCCCCGCTGATTCGACCCGATACACACACATATACGAACAACAATCGGAGGAACACGTCGCGACACGCCACTACACTATACGTGCACGCGCGTGGTGCGCAAGCAATCGCAACACTTTGTACGATTCAGAAGTTACATTGAACTATTGAGAATGTGAAATATGGAAGTGTAGTGTTGACAGTGTTACGGTTATCGAGTGTTTGATGGGTGAGCAGTATACATTAAACACGAGTCACACAAGCGGGCGTCCTTCACACACATCGACTGTAGCTGTAGACCTACACGACAGAAATGATGATGCCTTGGCAGATTTCAATGAAATAGCCGTGCAGTGCCCAGCGTGTGCCACATGCGCGGCCAGTGCGCCATCTTGTGGACGATGATCTCGAGGAAAAAGACCAGGACGCAGCCCAAATAGATAGCGCCGAAGAAGAGCAACACCGACCTGTGAATATATTAATCGGTCACCAGTTCAAGAAGCAGTTAATTCAAACGGTGTACCGGTACTGCGTAAATCGAACCGTATTGTTGTATTTGGGGTTCAGCTTTAACGAGTAATCGAGCGGGATTTCGGAGTACTTGAACGGGAAGTTGATAGCGGCCGGCTGAACAAGCGCCAGCACCCGGTTCAAACGTTCCCGCTCTTTGTAGAGTTTACTGAAAGAAAAGAAGATATGGATCTCCTTCTATGTGGATCAAGTCATTTACTCTGCAAACATTGCTCGATAGACCTCAAAGTTGAGAGGCATACACAACTGTGGATCAGACCTAATTCTAGTTGCAAATTTGAATGTTGACCACGAATATGAGGAATTACTGCCCCGGATGTTCGGTCTCCCGTCACTCGCGCCGATCCCCGAGTCTGATTTCTATTTTATCTAATCTAAAAACGGGTGAATCTGATCTGATGAGAAATTTCCAAGCAAAACGGAGTAGTGAAAGAGCACATAGTCCGTCATCCTGCTATGATTGCATCCACTGAAGTAAGGTCAAAGTTGTACACGCCACACAACGCAAATCACACAGGTGTGCGGTCTCACATCGACGGTCTCGTTTCCTTCTTCTTACCGTTGTATGCCGTATGCTGTGTATTTCGGCATTATATCCTTGATCTTCACGAGCAGAAAGAGTGAGTCCTCGCCGTCGATCAAGACATCCGCACACTGGCTCACGCTCCAACTCGCTTCCGCCATTGACACTCGCTTTAGAGCGGGGTCAGTGATCGACCGGTAGAGATCGTTGTAGTCAGTATCAAGGTAGACGACGAATCTATACGATGCTACTTCTCAACACAATCTAACCTGATCGGGACTGGTACCTATCGACTAGTGCTTTCAACTCGGCCTTCTGCTTGGGAGTGGCATAATCTATCGGCGAATAGCCGTCCTGAAGCATGACGAATTCGTAGCCGTCATGTTTCATCGCGTGTATCAGCTAGACTTGGCATTCTGATATGAGTAAGAAGTCACAACTTCGTCAATGCTATGAGCGGGTGGTTGGTGCTGAAAGGGCACGGCTAGCAACAACTTGATGTTGAGTTCGAAATAGATTGCGAAGATGGTGAACGGCAGGAGACTGGCGGTGGCCGCAACGAGTCCCGACAGGCGAGCATTCCTCGAGAAACGGTCGAGTGCCGACTGACGCAAAACTACAGCGAACAGGCGAAATGACCACTCGATCAGCATCGATCGAACGCTTTCGCGTTGCGAGATCGTCAGACTGGAGAAATAGATGTTTAGATAGACGATAAGATCAATTACATGGTCGAAATGGCGGCGATGCCCAGTGTCAGATAGACGTAGTAGATCCAGGGGAACGTATCCAACAGGAATTCCGTGTAACTGTACGATTCATTGTTATTTGAGGCTCCTCTTCGATTTCTCATAGCGCACCGCATTCCTAACATGTTGGAAAAGTTCAGTGCGTCTTGACACTCCACAAATTGACTCTCCTAGCGCCCTACTCCGCCAAACGCCGCTCAAATGGTTAGTGGGGAAAACGGTTGAAACACATACACAATAGGTTCTTGAAGTGACATCGCGAAGTAGTAACATCGCTTGTTGACAGCACCAGTGAAAGCGATCAGCTCGTAGGTAGTATATTTGATTCCACTGGAAGAGAAAAGTATGGTAAATCTCCTCCTCATATCAAGTGGCTGTCGCACCTTGTTTCTAAGCTCAGATCAGCGGTGCCGTTGTGCAGCATCTGGTGAAGGGATGACTTGCTGTCTGCGACAAGAGGATCCACGTACTCGAGCCCTACATGCATAATGATTGACTTAACAACGTCAGTCTGTCTCATTTTGACCGTAAAGTTATCGACATTTCGGTGAGTGTTAGAAACCGACTAAGGCTTAATCGTAGTCGCGGGAATTAAAATAAAGTGTGAACGCAAATTCCTGAACATCCTGTACAACGTAGTTAACCCGACCGGAGGTTTGAAGGGCGAGCAGCATCATATCCGCATCGGTGCCCTTCAGAGGACAGTCCCGGAACGTGCCGCGACAAGTGTTTCGAACTGTCAGGTTTTGTTTATACGAAATGGAAAGAATCAAAAATTGCGCACAATAGGCGATTTCCGCCGTGCCCATATCAAAGTCGACGAGCTGTAGCGGTTTAGTCATTTTCAGACAGTAGCAATGATCGCGTGACACAGCTTGTGGAATGAAACGCGGCCTTCTAATGATGATGGTGGTGGTGGACACACACCTGGCGGTTATGAGTGGGGGACCTCTGCAAGTGGAGGAGCGCTGGAACACATATCAGATGACTTTTTCTATCCATGCCGAACGCAATTGACTGCAGGGTGGTCTAAAAATGTAAACACACCCTGTGTCAGAAATTCCTTTTCCGTCGCTTTACCGATTAGAAGCCGTAGAAATATGTTTCGAATTGAACCGTCTCTGTGTGGCGTTCAGTGTAATCGATTGACTCAACATGCGGTTTTCGTGTAGGTGTTGCAATTTGTTATTCAGGCATCAAACCGAGACGTTCTACAGGGTGGCCAATAAAACGTTTAACCCTGGTTATTTCTGCGTACAGAGACAATGGGGTGATAAGAAGCATACCCGGGAGGTAAATATTTTTACTGGTTACCCTGTATTGCCTGTTGGTGCATCGGAACACAGCGGCGAAAAGAAAAAGCCACGCGCAAAGAAAAACAAGACGTCGATAGAGGAACGAGAAGGGATTTTTTCGTTGCCAGACGAGGAGAGATCGTCGTCGTGACCGGCTCACAGCAACATCCTTGTACGACTTTTCGAGCATTCCAACAACATGTGCAAACCCATGCGGTGGGGGAAACCAAGACGGAAGCGAGGCCGGTATGAAAACCGATGGAAAACAATTGAGTGGCTAGCCAGCCAACTGAACGCACTCGTGAAGAACACTCACTCTCCCACCACTGTGTGCAGTCTTCACACATTGTCCCGCTAAGTGCTATTCACTTCAGCGCTTCTTCTTTCAACAGAGGGACATGGTAACATACACGCGTGTGCGTGCGCGACATACACTGAACGCAGAGGCAGATAAACACGCACAGCGTGCCACCTGAGACATAGGCTCACTCTTTTCTTTTACTGAGCTGACAGAGCGGAGACGTGTCTGTGCGGGAAGAACAGCGTGTAGGGACCGTCTTCTTTTTCACGAAGTGCTGTTATTGGCGCTGTTGTTGCCAAAATTTCACAGTGGACACGCCCTGGACAATGATGCATGAGCAGAATTGTGGACAATCAGAAGGAACACCTCATCGACGACGGCACTGAGAAGACGAATCGCTCGACCACCAATCGCCCATCCAAAGATGCACCTGATCGCATAGACGAGAACGGTATCGGCCGTACGACCCCAGTCGCGGTTGCGCACCGACGCCCCAAGGATCGTGCAGTGGTTGCGGATGTTTCTGCACAAAACGCCGAAGATCTCGGCGAACATGCCGTGGAAGAAAGCGAGAGCGCTGGCGATGGTCTTGCAGGCAATAAGCCAGATGATGAGAAACGGCAAGAAGAGCAGCCCGAAGGCGGCACGTCCCGCACGATCACGATTGTTGGCAGCCTGGAAACTACATCATTAACGCTTAATAATTAGAAGTATCCCCGCCATCCAAACAACAGTGAGACGTGTCTGTACCAGAAAGATGCGCAGCTCGAATCGATCACAATCGCTTAAAGAAATGCGCCCGTGTGGAGGCGCTATACTTTGGGCTGATGAAAGAAGCAAGCGCTTACTACATTAAGAGCAAGTCAAAGAGAAGTCATCCTCAAAACAGCGATAGAGCGCGACAACTGAAGGACACAGCGCCCAAAGCACAACAAAAAGATGAAGAAGAAG
>JACMII010000445.1:4928-17849 GCA_014805405.1 Bunonema sp. RGD898
CTTTCGCTCGCAGTGTGTTATTGTGTGGGAGGACAGACGTGACGGATATCTGATTTTTCGATCACGCACACGCGCGCGCGCGGTACACCTCATTTTGTCGTTGTCGCTATTCGTCGTCCCCACGCTATTACGTCACGCTATAGCAGCAACAGAAGCGGCGGCGGCGGCGGCGGTATTCGTCTGTGCACGTCCTCGTCAAGTCGAAAGAGACGACACAATGTATCGAAATATTGGTTTGAGTCCGACTGAAAAGTTGTCATTGTTGCGTCCTCTCGCCGCGCGCCACGCCTTTCCAGGCAAGACACACGGGAACGGCGCTTGGCTGTTTGGGCGGAACGCCGCCGCGGGCAGTAACTCTTCGCTTCGTCACCCCATTCTGGAGAGGAACAACTTCTCTCTCTCTCTTCGAGTTCCAAACACTCTCCCCATTCGGGGGTAATTCTTCCCGCAGAAGTTTCCCCCTTTGCACTGTTTCTGACGAGAATTGGCTTGTCTCCCTCGTCGGTCGCTCACTCGCTCGCCACCTCCCCGGTGTTTCCGCCTTTGTCTTCGCTTCTGCTCATGTGGTAGTCGTGGCGATGACGTTAGCGACGGTTCCGCTCTCGGCGCAAAGACGCGAATAGGACGTTGCATCTCTCTCTCTCCCTGCTAAGGCGTGGGCGCCAATTATGCCGCCCCTTCTCCTCTCGACCTCTTGCATGTGTACAAGAAAACGAGCGTTCGCAAATGGCTGTGCGCGATTGCAGCCGCGGGCAGAGCAGAGCGGCAGACTCCGCCTTCTTTCCCCCCGTCTTCTTCTGCTGCCGCTGCCGCCGCCGCCGCTTCTAGCGAGCGAGGAGCAGAGAGACTGTCCAGTTCGGCGGCGGCGCCGCCACCACGCCCTTGATGCGTAGCGGTTGACGCTTATATATCAGTGGTAGCAGTCGGGAAAGAGAGCGAGTCGAGTGTTTTCCGTTGTGGGCGCGCAGAAAAAAACGGGTCCTACCCCCAGAGAGAAAGTGCCCCCTCCCTTCCCCTGTCTGTCTGGTTGTCTGATTCTGCTGCCTCCGTTTTTCGTCGCTGACTTGACTGACTGTCTCGCGCTGGTGGACAGTAGTCAAAAGCACCGCTCTCAAATCACGTTGGAACGACGGGTGGTGTGATACGATAGAAGAGGGCGAATGAGGGCTGTCTATGTGCACATTTCTATATAGACTCGTGCGTCTGCAGCTGGCTGCTCGAATCGCAATCGCCAGACTGGGGCGCCGCGAGCCAGGGAACGTTAGCCATTTCTTTCTCTCTTTCTTTCTTTCTCAAATGTCGACGAACCGATCGGCCAGTGGTGCGCGTCACTTTCCCCCTCTCTCCCCCCCCCCTTGCTGCCATCTCCCTTTCCGACAGCTGACGAGGTGGTGATGATGAGAAGGGGGAGTGAAGAGAAGAAGGAGGAGTTGTCGCATCCGATTAGGCGTTCCTCGCTGCCTCTGCCTTGTTGTCGCCTCCCAGCTTGAGCAGTAATGCCCACTATTGTCATTGGCCGTGTGTGCGCGCGCGAGAGATGTTTGTTGACGTCTTTCTCTTCCTCCTTCTCCGCCTCCGCTACCATCGCTTCTTGCTCTGAACGAATTATGTGTCTCTCTCTGTCTGTGTAGGTGGCAGGAAATTTCCGGTGAGCTCACGCGCGCAAAGCCTGCTGATAGACGCGCGCGCGCACCGCAGAGGTTACACATCACATTGCCGTCCCTTCTTTGCGCAAAATTGCGTGGGCGGGCAGCAGCACACACGCTGATTATCTGCTGCTCGCCTCAGCGACCTCCGTGCGCTCGAAATGCCGAATTTCCCCTCCCTCCTTGTCCGGCCAATCGCCGGCCTTTCTCCTCGCCACTCGTTTTCCTTGATTGCCGTGCCCCGAGTCACATTCCCTTTCGCAATTTCTCGATCTTTCAGGCAGGCAGGCAGCGAGCATGGCGCCCGGCAGGCGACCACCGGGAAGACTCCTCGTCCTGCTCGTCATGATGATGCTCGGAGGCGGCCGAATCGGCGGCGACGCCCAGCCACTAGACGACGCGTTCGCCGACGAGACCGCCTTCGAGAACATCGACAAGCTAGACGACGCCGGCGGCGCGTCTACCTCGTTCGAGCAACCGCATTTGCCGTAAGCTATCTATCTGACGGCATTTGCAAATAACTGGCCTTTGTGCGCGTGTGATTGATGGCCTGCGATCGACCTCACTTCGTCGCTTGCGCTCCCTGGCTTTCAAACTTTCTGCGGTAAAGGAACATACGCAATGACGGCCGGGAGGAGACGGCATTCAATCTCTCTATCTCCCTTCCTGCCCGGAATGGAGTCACGAACGTCAATAATAACGACGAGCCAAGAGGCATCCGCGTTGAGAGAAAACGCGTTTTCTCGATCACACGAGAGCGCGCGCACTCACCTATCGCGCGCGCTCAATCGGAGAGCGGGAGAAAAACTACAGGCGGCAGAGGAGAAGGAGGGAGCAGAGCGATCTTGGAGTCCGATATTATGAACGCACCGAGGAAGGATGGGAGATAGAGAGAGAGAGAGGAAGAAAGAAATGCGGATTAGAGGGAGAGAAGGAAAAACAACCGGTCTGTGGGAGAGAGAGAGAAGAAGTGAAGCGCGCCGTTCGATCGCTGGAATCGGCGCAATGGGTGGGAAAGTGAGGAACTCGTTCGGCGAGCGAAATCCCTTCGTGCAATGGCGAAAGCGGGTCCGGTGAACATTCGTCTTCGGCGCCGAATGAAACGCACGCTCATTTTGCAGTGTGAAGCCGCGCGCCATCGCCTCGGATCAGGAGCCCCCCGCCGCTCCCTCGTCCGCGCCCACGGACAAGGACTCGCCGTTCGGCGACAAGTTCTCCATCTATCTCGGCACCTTCCAGAACGTGCGGCGCATGGTCGTCAACGAGGTGGACGGCGGCCAGGACCACGTGTCGCGTAAGTGACGGCGGCCTTCTCCTTGGCGCACGACCGAGATGTTCACGTGCGCGCTTGCAGCCGACGCCGGCGTGCCGGCCGTGATCCGAGACCCGTTCGGCGCATACGACGACTCGTTCGTGGTGCCGCAGGAGGACGAGAAGAACCTGTTTGTGCCGAAGCCCTACAGACCCGGCTCGCAGACGACGACCAGCACGACCACGACGACGACTCGACCGACGACGACGACCACGCGACGAACGACCACTACCCCGACGACGACGACCACCACCAGACGGCCGCTTCCTCCGCCGCCTGCGCCGATCTCTCCGCCGCGAATCGCGCAGCAGCAGCAGAGGCCAATCCCGCCCAGGCCGCTGCCGTCCTTCGAGCAGGCCTCTTCGCGCGAATCCCTAGCGCCGAGACCGGTGCCCACCGCGGCGACACTTCCTCCTCCTCCGCCGCCGCCGCCTTCACCACCGCCGCCTCCGCCACCACAGCAGCCCGAACCGCAGCAGCAGCAGAGACGGCCTCTGATTCCGCCGCCCCCGCCGCGCTCGCAGTTCCGACCGCTGCCCCCACCGCCGCTGCCGCCCTTCGTCACGGGCTTCCGAGTGGTGAGGATCCCACTCGTTCGCTACTCGCCCTATTCCCATTTCGATGCACTGGCACACCTTCTGCGGCCTATTGGAACTCTCCCTGTCCTTATCAAACTTGAAATGCAAAAGCACTACAGTGTGATTGCAATCGGCATTCGTGAACACCGACACTGATGTCGGTATCGTCGAAAATTTCTAGAAATCCGAGCTCAATTGACCGTCGACCGGGAAACCCCCCTATCTTTGATCGTCGGGGTGATGTCATCTTTTGGGAAAATTCCCGCATCTCACGTACGGTCTCTCGATTTCAGCGCCCGCCCTTCCCGCCACCCTCCTGGGTTCCTCCGCCACCTCAGCAGAGCCAACAGCAGCGTCTTCCTTGGCAGCAGCCGAGCAACAACAACAACAACAACAACAACAACAACAACAACCAGCAGCAGCAACAGTCGCCAGTCTGGCCGCCTCAACAGCCGCCTCGCTGGCCCCCGCCGCCGCCGCCACCATCCTGGGCCCAACAGCTGCCGCCCTGGTTCTCGACCTCGAGCTCATCGTCCACGTCGAGCTCCACAAGCACAAGCACGACAACGTCGCCGCCGCCGACAACGACGACGCCCCAGTCGAGCACGTCCTCCTTCTTCGAGCCGGACTGGAACCATAATCGGAGACCGGCGGCGCCACAGCAGCCGCCCTTCTTCCGGCCACGAAACGGACAGCGACCGAGAACCAGACGACCGCCGTTCTCGGCTCCGACGACGCAGCTTCCGCCGGCTCAGCAGCAGCAGCAGCAGTTCTTCTTCACGTCGACGCCTCGACCGGCCTTCTGGCAGACGGCGGTGAGCCGCTCGTCGACGGCCGCGCCCGCAGCGTCGTCCGGCTCGACGACGGCCGATCCGACGGGTCTGCGGACGGGCATCTGCAACCTCTCCATCTTCTACATCTCCACGCCCATCGTGGGTCGCTCGCGGCTGATCTTCACGCACTTTGCGGTCGCCGTCTCGGTGGACCAGTGCGCGAGGACGGCGAGCGAGTTCAACGCCGCCATCTCGCACTACGACCCGACGAACGGGCACTGCCAGTTCAACCCGTCCACGGCGTTCGCCATCCGCGAGGGCCAGTGCCCGGCCTGGCCGTCGCTGCACTACCGCAACAACGTGGTGGCGTCCGAGTCGATCCGCATCTTCTGCATCACGTGCCAGAGGCCTCGACGGAGGGTCACGCTGAACAAGAACGCCCGGCTGAGGCAGCACCGACGGTAGGTCGTCGCGGTGGTTTCGGTGTACGAATGTCCGGCGGTCGCACGGCGGTGTTTCGAGCTTCTTTTTCTTCTTCTGACAGCGTGAAGCCCAATCGAACGCAACGACTTGGCACTCGCACAAACAACAGCACTGCCAGCAGCAGCAGCAGCAGCACCTTGACCTGGCACAATGCGAAGGGAGAGCGAGTTTAGGCACGCGCTCGCACCTCATCGAGACTGGAAAATTCGTTTGCAGAGATGCTTGCCCAAGACCAGAGTGAATGAACTTTGCGCCGGTCCCTCTTGCATGCGAATAATGAGCGTTCCCCGCGCGGTACGGATTGGCACGGCGGTGCGCACGAACATCCATGCTAATGACGATGATGCGAGAGTGACGAGCGTTAGATTGCAATAATAATTACATTATCATCATCATCATAATAGTAGCAATAACGGCCGCTAACTCCGTCTCTTGCAGCCGTCTCTACACGCGCCGCAACCGAGTGCTGCTGCGTCAGTCGCGCCGCTCGAACCTGTAACTCTACCTCTGACTTCTGGCACATAAACAGCCTTTGAAAATTGCACATCACCAGCGTCGCCATCACATTTACAATGAGCACACTCGACAGCTAACGCACGCACGCTCCTGCGCATGCATGTGTGACTGTGTATGGTAAGAGCGAATCTTTAGCGACACGGACACAACGGGCGCGGCCTCTGCTGCTGCTCGTGCAGCGCCGACCATCACGGAGCTGGGCGTCTCCCCGCTAGGACTCTCGCAGGCGCGCTTCCTGTCGTTCGCCAGCTCGGACACCTCGGCACAGCAAGTGGCCAGGGTAGGCGAACTGGGCGTCTCCCTCAGGACACTGGATGATTCGCGCAGTTCGATTCAGCATCATTTTCACACTCGGGGCTCTCGAATGTTGCGCGTTCGTGCAATATCGCATAACTTTTGAAGTTCCTAAAATGCGCAAAGTGCGGAGTGAGCTAGCACTTCACAGCGACAAAGTGTTGCGACACTTGAAGAGACACGCACATTCAGAGCGAACGAGACGTGGCGGCAGCCGTCGTGGCAGCGGCGTCCGAAGACGAGGCGCCCGCGGTACGATGCTTTTTTCGCAAAACGTGCATCCACATTTCAAGTCGGCCGCCGGCGCACTCGCCGATCTGGTCGCGCAGCAGAAGAAGGCGGAGCAGCGACGAAGATCCTGAGGGGGAGAAGGATTGAGAAGCGGCTCCGTGTGTGTGTGGCTAGCACCCAGCGATCTCAGCGAGCAAGAGTACTGCCGCCTGTTTGTTTCCTCCTTCCTGCCGTCATCTGCCCGCGAGTTCTACGAGAGACACGACAAAACCGACAGACACAGCCGGCCATCCAGAGAGCGAGGGAAAGCAGCCTTTCTGCATTTTACAGTAGACGAGGAACGAGTGAGAGACAGACTGTAAGTTCCGCGCTCAGGCCCCGAGTGAAGAGAGACAGAGAGCATAATAACAAACGGAAACAACGCGAGAAAGACAACATTTACAACAGCATGGCGCCCCGAGGCAGTTGCTCAACAAGAAGACGCGACAACTTGTTCTCCCAGATAGCGGTCTTGTCTAAGTGTCTGTCCAGAGAGACACACCATCTTCATCGTCATCATTATCATTGTCATGAAAAGATGCGAGTTTTGATTTCGTTGCGGTTCTCTGCGCTCGTGCAAGCTCTCGCGCTCAAACTTTCAGGATCGCTAGAGAACGAGGTGATCTATTGCACACAAAAGTTCAGCTTCCGATCTCATCAGGCTGCAGCGATCCCGCCATCGTTAGGTGCATCACGCGCTCACTCCGCAGTTTGCACCAAAGGCAAGAACTCTAAAATCCAATACACCATTCGAAAGAGGAGACTTTGAGCTACAGAACGCACCTTTAAACTTCCCCAAAGACCCATTTTTGGGTCTCAGGTAAGGGTTGCCAGAAAGTAATCCGAATTTTGATACGCCCTGTACTATGTACTCTTATTGGCACTATGTGATAGTTAGTAGACGGCCATATATGCGGGACGATGATTCAGATCTCTTTCATCGTTTTTGAGCCTACCCGTGGCCTTCACCCACGGATTAACTGACTGTCCATGTCTCTCCTCCTCCCGACCGGGAGGGGGCGGGCCGCTGTAGGATCGATTTAGTGTAGCTGCATGCATGGGATGGTGAATGTTCTGATAGTCGCGGAGCGAATCCGCGACACATTTCTTCTCTTCTGGACAGTTTTTTTTCAGTTAAAATGGCGCGCGACGTCAATGGACTGACACAGTGTCTCGGTGCTCTATTGAAAGATGGCATGTTCTCGGACGTCACCTTGGTTGTTGGCGATCATCGAATGCCGGCCCATCGAGCGATACTGGCTGCACGAAGCGGCTACTTCAAGTTGGACAGTTTCCTTCTCAATATTGCAAAGATCTAATAATTCTGTTAAATCATCAGCCTTTCATCGCAACAGTTCACTTCAGACTTCAGAAACTAGAATCCAATTAAGTCAGAAAGGGAAGATGAATTTTCAGAATAATGTTCACCATCGACTTGGCCGAGAAACAGAGCAAGGACGTCATCTTAAACGACACTTCTCTCGCCGCGTTTCAGTCGATTTTAAACTGCGCTTACACGGACACACTGGACATTGAATCCATGGATGAACGAATTCTACTAGACGTGCTGGAACTCAGTCATCGCTACCAGTTTTCGTGGGTTCAGAATGTGGTAGCAACTCATTTGGCAGTAAGCTGTGTGACTTATTGACATATTCACTTTCTGCAGAAAACGGTTACTATCAACACCGTCTGTGGACGTCTCAATATCGCGAAACTTCTGAATATCGACATCCTGAAAAAGGCATGCCTGGAGCCGGCACTCGCCACGGAACTATTGCGGAAGCGGGAGGTAGGCGATCTTCTATGCACAATTCATAATTAAAGACCACTCAGCTTGTCAGCACCTTGTCGCATTCTGTGATAGAAAGTGTCCTTGCATTGGATGACCTGAAAGTGCCTGAAATCGATCGCTTCCGGGCGGTGTGTGGTTGGATCGAAAAGCATCAGGATGACGATGCAAAACCACTACTCTCAAGCATTCGACTTTCACTGCTCACGGTGGACGAAATCTACAATATCGTCCGTCCAACAAATCATTACTCGGAAGGAGATCTCTTGGATGCTATGCACAAACGAAGCTCGACTCCATATCTCCAACTTCCGCATCGTCTTCCAGTCCAGGCAATCAAACCACAGCGACAAACTTTCGATTCATCTGCTGAAGGTCTGGAGCAAATCGCTATCTAAAAGCAGAGACCAAGGCATACAGAATTCATTATGAAAATGGAATCTGGAATAAGTGGTATGGTCATCAACACCATCCAGTTGACACTGCCCTCGTGAGTTTCGATCGTTTCACTTTTGCTCAAATACACAGCTACCTCGACCACTATTCATACGACGTGGACGTGTCATCAGACGATCGTAGCACCTGGTCAACCGTTTGTGGTCAGGATCATTGCGAAGGGCAACAGACACTCTACATTGCGCCACAACGTGTCAGCCACTTGCGCATTCGATTCCCGACAAGAACAATTCAACAATGCGCTCCATTGACTGTGGTCGCATTCTATTCCGATGGTGTCACTGCTGACTTCGACACAGATCAACGCTGCAGAAGTGACTTTTGTGATTTTTTCGATAAAAAGTCACAGCTCCCAAACGCAACATGGCGACTGCCGCAACGGCCAGACTTCTGCCGATTAGAAAATACGACAACGAGCCAGATGTGCTGTTCAATGGAAATCTGGGATACGGCGCGTTATTTCCGCTCAATGACCCAGCCAACAGTCTGGTTGTCCGATTCACGCAGCCCTATTACGTCTCATCACTCAGCTTTCTGATCCACCGGTTTGAGTTCAAATGACAAATGTTTAAAAATGACCGAATTAGCGCAAATGAGTGGTGGCATTCGTATTACGTCGAAGTGTCGGACAACAAAATCACCTGGAATCGCGTGTGGGATAGATCGACAGAACAGTGCAGGTAGTGTCAGCTCGAAGATAATTCAGTCCATTTTCAGAGGCTGGCAAATGGTCCGTTTCACGCCGCAGCGCGTAGTTTACGTGCGCATCGTCTGCACGCGTTCTTCTGTCAATTCTTTCCGCATCTCTCGTTTCGAGTGCCCCATCGACGAGGCGCGACTAGCTCAACTGCTCAAAGTCATCTCTTGCACGCTAAGTTAGAGCTTAGTTAACGACTTTTCAGGCTCTTAAATCTTACTATCTACCCGTCCAAATTGATCGACTTTTGTGCAAGTGCATAACTAAACGTGGGAAACAAAGTCCTCCAACTACATTTTACGATTTCCGATCTACCTGATTTGCTTGAAGTCTGAAATTTTTATTTAGTGGAATCTGTTACACACATCTAGCTATGTGTTTTCATACAAAATCAACCAATTTTAATGAATAAGCAGCATGAAAAGTCATTAGCTAAGCGCTAACTTAGCGTGCAAGAGCTGAGAACAGTAGATCGTCAACACAACTTGTGTTTCACTCAAACACGCGCCCAGCATTAATTCATGAGTTTGAAACCGCGAAATTATTCTATTCTCAAGAATTCGTATTCAGGCTTTTGTAGAGTCCATCACAATTATAACGAGTGTTACCATTCACATTACACCAATTCCTACACTTACACCAGCCCGCGGTTGCTGCTTTTATCACTGGAGGAACACCACAGACAAGTCAACCGACTAAATTGTCCGCTCGAGTGATGATTGTTAGTCAGACTTCCGATGAAGTCATCTTCTTGTTCATGTCTGTTAGCATGTCCGGCGTCCTCGAATAGTGGCAGCAGCAGAATGCGGCAAAAGCTGTATCGGGACTTTCCGTTCACTTCGTATCACCGTGAGATGAACAGTGTTGGCGACGTGGAAGCGATTCTTTAGGAAAGTTCCGGTTTCCATCTTCACGAGCCCACCATCAGACCGTGTGAACAAACGCACAACGCTGATTGCCCTCTGACTGGAAATGTCGACTTGCTGAACTCAATGTCAAGGGGATTGATAATTTGTCACAGCTTCTCGAGTCGTTGATTGACTGAGTTTGGAACTTCGTAAATGTTCGGTCGTTTTACCCTCCTCACCACGTTCGGTCGTCTACCGCTCGCCTAACGCGAAGTCACTCTTATCAACGTCGTCAGTGTTCCGAGTATCTCACTCTTGACCAGTTGATATGCTTTCTTCTTTTCTGAACAGTTATTTCAATTAAGATGTTAAACGACATTGATGGGCTGGCACAGAGCTTTGGTGCCCTGCTAAAGGATGGCACTTTGGCAGACGTTACTTTGGTTGTCGAAGACCGTCGAATGCCAGCTCATCGAGCGGTGCTGGTCGCACGGAGCAATTACTTCAAGTTTGACAGTTTCTTTGCAATGGTGTGGACATCTAGTTTTTGTGCTCAATCATTGGTCTTTCATCAAAATCGTCCACCCAAAACTTGCGAAATTAGAATCGCGTCAATTCAGAAAGGAAACATTCATTTCCAGGACAATGTTTACCATCGACTTGACCGAGAAACATAGCAAGGACGTTATCTTGAAAGATACGTCTCCCGCCGCGTTTCAGTCGATTCTAAACTACGTCTACACAGGCACACTGGACATTGAAGCAATAGACGAGTCAATCCTGTTGAAAGTGCTAGAACTCAGCCATCGCTACCAGTTTCCATGGCTTCAAAATGCAGTGGCAGCTTACTTGGCGGCAAGTTTTGTGACTTATTGACGCATTTCACTTTCTGCAGGAAATGGTCACTATCGGTAACGTCTGCAAACGTCTCAATATCGCAGAGCTGCTGAAATTGGAGAACTTGAAGGAGGCATGTCTGGAACCGACACTCGTTGTAGAACTATTGCGGAAGTGGGAGGTAGGCGATCTTCTATGCACAATTCATAATTAAAAACCACTCAGCTAGCTTGCAACCTGTCGTACTCTGCACTCAAGAGCATTCTTGCATTGAATGATCTGGAAGTGCCTGAAATCGATCGCTTCCGAGCGGTATGTGGCTGGATTGAGAAGCATCGAGAGGATGATGCAAAATCGTTGCTCTCGAAAATTCGACTTTCACTGCTCACTATGGACGAACTGCGTAACATCGTCCGTCCAACGAATCACTACTCGGAGAGTGACATCATCAACGCCATGCACGAGCGAAGCTCAACTCTCAAACTTCCGCATTGTCTTCCAGCCCAGAAAATCAAACCACGGCGACAAACTTTCACTTCTTCTGCTAAAGGTCTGATGCTGCAAATAGCCATACAAATGCAAAAACCATTACATTCAGGATTCATTATGAAAATGGAATCTGGACAAAGTGGTATGATTATCAACACCATTCAACTGACATTGCCGTCGTGAGTTTCAACTGTTTTGATTTTGCTCAAATACACAGACACCTCGACTACTATTCGTACGAAGTGGACGTGTCGTCGGACGGTCGTCACTCTTGGTCAACCGTTTGTGGTCATGACCATTGCGAGGGGCAACAGACACTCTACATCACTCCACAACGTGCCACTGATCTGCGCATTCGATTCTCGACCAGAATCATCGAACAATGCACTCCACTGACGGTGGTCGCATCCTATTCTGATGGTGTCACTTCTGACTTCAATCCAGAACAACACTGCAGAGGTGGACCCTGTGATTTGTTCAACAAAAAGTCACAGCTCCCAAATGCAACGTGGCGACTGCCGCAACGGCCAGACTTCTGCCGATTTCAAAACACAACAACAAGCCAGATGTGCTGTTCAATGGAAATATGGATCACTTTGCGTTGTTTCCGCTCAACGACCCAGCTAACAGTCTGCTTATCCGATTCTCGCAGCCCCACTACGTCTCATCACTCGTCTTTCTGCTCTGCCGGTTTGAGTTCAAATGACAAGTGCTCTAAAATAACCGAGCCAGTTTCTTTAATGCTTGGTATTCGTACTACATCGAATTATCGGACAACAATATCACTTGGAATCGCGTGTGTGATAAGTCGGAAGAAAAGTGCAGGTGGTAGTGTGCATTAAAGACAATTCATTTCATTTTCAGAGATTGGCAAGTGGTTCGTTTCGCACCACAGCGCGTAGTTTACGTGCGCATCGTTGGCACACGTTCCTCATTCATCTCTTTCCATATCCCCACTTTCAGTGTCACTCATTTCGAGTGTCCGATCGACGAGGCTCGACTACCTCAACTGCTCGCATCATAGATCGTCTGTACAACTTTTGTCTCTCACTCAAACATGCACTAAACATATGAATGTGGAATCTCTAACTTGCTCAATCCACAGGAATATGTGAGTGTTTTAAAGTTTATCGCAATTGTATCCAGTGCCACCATTCACATTACACCAATTCCTAAGTCGTCCACATACGTACATGGATTCTGCTTTTATCGCTGATAAGGTACTACAAACAGCCCACAAATCGACTGAATTATCTGCCCAACTTTCGGTGGACCCAGCACTAATTGCAACGATTCCAGGTTCCCACGCTGGCAATTCACGAGAGCAACAGATCGTCAAGTCAAACGGCCCAATCAACCCGAGTGCACCGTATGGTGCGTAGCGTTCAAAACGACGAGCGATGTATTCCTATCGCAGTCACGACAAAAACCGTTTTATGTTCTCTCTCGGACCAGTATTCCAAAATGATCAATTGTATCACAAAATAGACACCCAAAGATGCAACAGTGTTTCCGACGAATTAGGTCTTACGATGACGAACTGTACCGCTCTACATTTTGTCAGGCTCCATTTCGGACCATCCTGTACACCGGATCGATGATATGCGGCTTTCCCCCGCTCAGTCCACCTCGAGCGTCGCCATGGTCGATGTGAAGGGATGAGCCTGATATTATTGGCGGCATACGTGTAGAGACAGTGGATTTCTGACTTCTCAAAGGAGGCGTAATGAAGGAGCGTCTACCAGCCACCCACGCAGTAGTTGCGGCAACCGCGGTGACGACATCGTTGCTCGATGACGCGCGGAAACGACCAGCCACGGAGGCTTCGCGCACAACGACCGACGATCGAGGGAACCAGCCGAAACGACGCGTACGCATCGACTGGCCGTACCATTGCTCTCCTCTGAATCGATTGAGTCAAATGAGGTAT
>JACMII010000446.1:0-17839 GCA_014805405.1 Bunonema sp. RGD898
AGCACTCAGGTTGCCGCTCCCACAGAAAACTACCTATCCTATTCCCCCGCGAGCGAAGCGAGCGCCCTCCGCCAACAAGCAGCAAGCATTCCGAGACGAGTCAAAAGCACTCAGCTTACTTGTGATTTTGCGGCCTTTTCCAATTCTGGTCCAAAGTGACGCCGCAGTGACCAGAAGGAAAGACACGCGCACGCACGCACGCACGCACACACACGCATGACAGCACACCGCAAGCCAGCAAAGCCTGCGGTTTAGGCGCCGTGTGTTTGTTATGGCCTCCGAACAGTCTGCTTCCACCGTTCGTTGTTTCGCGCCTGCGCGCACCGCCCCCGTTTTGGAAGGCTGGCAATTGCCCTGGTCGATCGTCTCTCCTTGATTGCTCGCGCCAGGAAGTGTGCCTCCCCGTTGGCAGGTTGCGTCTCTGGGTGTTGCTCTGCCGCTGTCTGTGGGTGTGGTGTCAAAGCCAATGAATCCGCCACCAGGGTATACGTACCCTGGCTTTGGCAGGCTGATGGCGGCGGCGGCGGAGATTCTCTGGTCAGACGGCGACCCGAGAGGCACGGAAAACACGGCATGGCGGCACAAAGTGAGGCGAGTGTTGGATGCTGCATCATCGAACGCCGCCGATCGTGGTTGTTCCTTTACACTTTCGGTTGTTGTTCTTCCCGCGCGCACGCATATCGCCCCGACCTTATCCAATCCAGATCTTTGGTTGGACAAAGAATTGACGGCAAGTCGATCGCTCTGCGAAGATCGGCCCGCTCGGATCGCAACACAGGACGATCGGGCTGAGATTGTCGCTCTTACAAGCCCGCCCAAAGCTAGTTCCCTACTTCTTTGCACTTTGCCCGTCCGCTTGACCCTAGTCTCGAGAATGCAGTGCACGTTCGCTCCGTGCGTTCTTTGTTGTTTTCTTCCTCTCGCTGGTTTCTCCCTCTCGCTCCCACTCTCGGTATGCCGTCGGGCATCGGTCGCCGCTGCAAGATTTCGCCGCCGCAAGATTTTTCGCCGCCGCACAATTGCTCGCCGCCGCACGATTGCTCGCCGCCGCGAGATTGTTCGCTCGTCATCCACCCTCACCGTGTGTTGTCAACACGCTTCTCGATTTGCATTCCGTGTGATTCGGCCAGATGCTATCGCTCCCTAGCCGTACCGCAATCGCCTTTCTTTCTTGGACACTGCCCGTCTTTCTTCCCCCCCCCCCTCTCGGTGGACACAACTGTGTCTCTCATTCTCGCATTCGCTTACGGTATTCCCCCCGTGCACCCCAGTGAGGAGACTGAGTCAGTCCTGTTTCCAGAGATATGCTGCATCTGTCTTGCAGGAAACGCGCACCATGCAGCGAGTGCGCGAAAGGCGAAGGACGCGCACTGTTTGCGTCACACGCGAAAGAGATAGGCCGCCGGACTCACGCCGCGCGGCAGTGATCGAAAGGTCACAGGGCTCGTCTCGAGCCCACTCTACGTCGGGTACGACCCATGCGTCGTCTGGAAGGACGCAACGCGGCAGCAGGTCGGTACATGAGCGCGTAGGCCACCACCGTGCAAACATAGCAGCAGCAACACATTTAGTTCTTCTGGACCCAGCCCCAGCTCTCTGATCGACTTTGCTCTTTCCCCACTGGGGAGAGGAGGCCAGGCGGCGCAAAGCGAATGGCAACCCTTGGAGGTTGGTCGCTCTCTCTCTCTGCTGCCGCCGCTTGACATGCATTTGCCGACTCAGGAGGAGCCTCGCAGAGACGTCGAGAGTCGAGCCGAACGCGCGGAAGAGCTCATCGATATGTTCAACGACTTGCTGGCAGATTGGGCGGAGAGGAAGGAGAAGAAGCGCGCAAAGGAACTCCGCGATCAGGTGAGTGATTGGCGAACGCTGGAATGCACAATCGACACTCTAGAAGGAGCGGGACGAGGCGGAGCGGCGCGAGCGCATGCGCGAGGAGGCCGATATCCAGGTATAGCTTTCTGCTCTAGTCAACGAATTGGCGTGCGCTCGTCTACTGGTGTGCGCTCGTTTGCAGGCCCACGTCGAGGGAACGTGCGCGCACTGGAAGTACGGCGCGCATTCGCACCGGGCGTGCAGGCACCGCGCGTACACGGCACCATCGTGGCTTTGGCTGAATTCCATGACCATGGAAGACTGGGTCTGTCAATCGGACGACAGAAAGCGACGCCTGGCGGAACTCGTGAGACACCACTTCCAGCTGCAATCTGTGGCTCATTCCTAGGTGGAGGCTGGGCGACTCGCCAACCAGCGCTCCGACGGTCGCGTCACCGACGCCACGGCCGACAGCTACGCGCACTTCGTGGTGAGCAGAAGCGCTTGTCCAAGCCTCGAGCACACGCTTACAGGCCTTCATCGAGGACTGCTCCCGTGAAGACCGCCAGCGCGTGCGGGAGGCCAGAGAACAACGGAGGAAGGAGAAGAAAGAGCGTCGCCGACGGGCAGTGCGTCAGGTTCTGGACAAATTCCTGGCCTGCTTCCGGCCCGCCAGATCGAGTCGCGCTGCTGACTCGAATTCGGTAGAGCTGTCCGCCATCGAAACGGCGAGAGGCAATCAGGTGAGCTGCCATAATTTTGCCTCTCTTATTAGCGTAGTATAGCAACGAGTACGCATTGCTTTATCCGTCCATTAGCGAGAAAGAATAGATAGAACTTGACGAACGACTAGTCATCAAGGGGAATTTTCAGGCTACCAATCGCGACGACTTTACTGAGCAAGCGCAACTGCCATCTGCGGCGACCGTGGCTGCTGGCATTCGCCGAATTCTCGCGCTCATCAACACGAGACGTCCCCGTCGTCTTCCTGCTACGGTGCGGGTGCAGAAGAGACCAGGCACTTCGCGCCCTTCGCCCGTCCGCGCCAAGCGACCAGCAAACGGCCAGCCGATCGTCTTGATCATCCCGTCGCCGGAAGTTCCCTCCACCATGACGCCGTTCTCGGACGACGCAGAGGTCGGACTGTTGGCATACACGTGCTTCTTCATGTCCGTACTAGTCACAGATGTCTTTAAAAATTCACTCATTTCGGATGGGCAAACAAATCCCTGATTCTCAACCACCACATTTATCATCGTTTAGACGAACTTCGATTCGACTCCGGCGGCGCGTCAACTCGCCGGCCCGCCGAGCTCTCCATTTCTCCAACGAGTAATTCGCCTCGATTTGAGTGGGCTATCACGACTTTTAGCAAGTTGCTGCCCACTGTGGAATGCACGCTGTCAACAATGCGATGCAGGAGGCGCGACTCACCATCGAGCAGATGGACGAAATCGTCAGGGAGATGGACAGAAGGGTGAGTGCTTGTCGTCTGCGCTCGATAAGCGAGATTTCCAGGAGCGAGACATCGGTCTCTCGAGTCGGCAGAAAAACGGAACGTCGAACGGCGACTATTCAGTCCAGGTTGGTGGAGACGACGGAGACGAAGACGCTCGCTTCAGGTGCTAGAACTGGCATGCAAGCAACATCTGGACGTGGAGATGTGCCATATGACTCAGCGAAACAAATGGGAGACCGCCGAGTACGTCTCTGCAACAATCAACAGGTTCGTGACTTGTTCGATTTGAGCTAAAGGAACGCAGCGGCGCTACTCGATTCGTCGTTCACCGTCCGGAGACGGACCAGAGAGGCGACCACTGGCTCGCCGTCGTGAAAGTGGACGGCGAGTGGCTTGAGTTGGATTCACAGCGGGTAGGCAGGGACCTTTCTCCGATCGTCCCTCTTTTCAGCCGAAGATTCGGCTGGCGGGCGACGCAGACGCACTTCGACATCTCACCGCCGACGGACGCCAGCCATTCGCCCTTGTGGACGTGAAATCTTGCACATCGTCTCTCGAGAATCTATTATAGATCGTCGACTCCGCGCCGATCGCAAAGAAGACTGTGAGTCGGGCCAGGGAGACGACGAAGACGATTGCAACTCGATCGTCCAGCCGCATTGCCGCCAACAAATCATCAGTCGACAAAGTGGTGAGTCTTTGCTCATCGATGGGGGTTTCCGGCGGCGGCGGCGGCGGCGGCGGCGGGACGGAGTCAGCACATTGAATGTCAATTTCCCCCCACCACTCATCTCCTCCTCTTTCACTGCGCCGCTGGTCCGAGCGCGTCCGGGGTGGTGCTAACAGCGAGTCACACGTTAAAGAAGGGAGGACTTTCAGATGAACATTCTCGACGACTACTTCGACGACACGGACGAAGAGGAGACGACTGCATCTCGACCGTCCAGACGAATCGTCGCCAACACATCGTCAGTCGGAAAAACGGTGAGTCGCTCTATTCATTGGTGGGGGCTTCACGATTTCCGACGGCGGTGAGACGGAGTCAGAACTTCGGCTGTTCATCCAGGAAAAATAGCCACACTAGATCTGTAGAAATCTGCATAGAATGGAATTCCCCGCTCTGCAAACCCCGCCACATCGCTCGTTTAGCGTGTCGAGTCGAACGCGGGCGGAGAAGGAAAACGGCAACGTGCTCCGGCTGCCAAGAAGGAACCGATGACGGGCGTCACCATTTCCATCTCGGTCGGTTCTTTCTGATTTCTCGGTGTACAAGCGTGCACAAAAGGATTCTTTCAGAATGAGGCGAGCATCGCAAGAAAGCAAAAAGCTATGACCAGAACAAATGTGGGACGCGCCGAAATGCGTGCTCATATTCTGAAGCACGCGCTCTTCGCATACTGCTGCACCGATCCGACGCCACCTCCAGCAAACTGGAAAGGGGCACTCGCAAGTCACGAGATTGTCGGCTTTCCAGACTTCAAGTGCCACGTAAAGAACCAGAGAAAATGCAGGAAAAAGGCATGCACCTGCAACGAAAAGGTAGTTTATGAGCCGTTGCAACTGAATCCAGAGATTGCAGAAATTCGTTATGAAGCGCCGAACCGACATCGACCTGAAGCCGTTCCAAAATGCAGGGTACGTGGTCGCCCGCTGCTGCTACACGCTGTTCGCGGAAGGCGACACAGCTGTGAAGAATCACTTCGTGCGCTGCAAGGCCAAGGCTAAAAGTGAGCGTTACATTTCATTCCAATATAATGAAATGTCTGATTGCAGATCACCTGACTCCCGACCTCGAGCTCTTCCTGGAAGACGAGGTGTTCGGGAGAGGAATCCCGGCCTACGAAAATGCGCCTCGCGAGAAGTGCGCTCACTGTTCCGGTGACATCAGGCTCGACGACAAAGGAAGGCATTTCAACACCTACCACCGGTCGCCGTTCGTCACGGGTTGTTCCGTGTGCCCGGCGGGTCGCACGTTCTACACTCTGGATGAATGGATTCGTCATCTGGGACAGCATGCGTCGCAAGCGCAAGAAGAAGGGGAAGCCCCCGTCGAGCCGAGGCTAGTCGAGAACGAAAGGGCGGTTTCGCCTCCTGCCGACTACAAGGTCCAGGCCAGATGCTGCCACACGATGTTCCCGAATGAGGCGGCCGCTCGCTCGCACGAGACCTCCTGTCCGAGCCCGTGGAAGTTCGAGGAAACGATTCCGGCGAAACTTGTCCGGAATCTGCTGGCCAATGTCAACGTCACCGACGAGGAGTTGGCGCCCTTGGCACTCGTCCCGGACAAGCTCGACAGAGACTACGCTTCTCTCCTCCGCACTGTAAGTAGTGGTGATTATGTCGAAAGGCGTTCGTTTCGCATAGATTGGCAACGACGTCGAGCAATGGAGGTCGATGGAAACGAAGTTCATGCAGCGACTGCGAGACGAGTACCCGGACTGCCTCACGCCGAACGAGAACAAAAAGCAGCGGCAGACCTACATCTACTTTCTCGTTCGACTCTTCGGCACGACCCCGAGCTTCAAGCGGCAGGTCTGGTGCACGGTGTTCCACGTCCACAAATTCTTTCGCAGGACAATGTGCTGTTCGTGCTTCGCCATCTGCTCTACGTCGGCTGCACTTTTCAGTCGCCCGTCGAGAGAGCCATCAAGCACGTGAGCAGAGCAACGACGTCCATCGCAAAGGCCAGCTCTCTCTCGGAAGAAGCGCTAGAGAAGATGGGCTCGCATCATCCGCGACTGCACGCTACAATCGGCAGGCTGTGGGCAAGGGGCGAGGACATCATGCTGCTGCCCATTCCGGTTGCGACACTTGCGCTCGCCGCACGCCTGTTTGAAACTTGAAACAGTTCATAAAATCTCGAGTTTTCAGAGAGCATCTAGCAGTGGATAAGCTCATCGACTGCGGACTCCAAAACTCCACCAGAATGCCCTACCCAGCTCTGCGATGGGACGATGCTCAGCGAAGAGACGGGTTTGCTCTTCTCATCAGGTGACCACTCTTTCGACGACTTCCTGTCTACTCGGAGATTACAGAGCGGCTGCCGAACGCTTCAACTACCTCGTGCAGAACCGCGATCGGCTGATGCCTCGCGGAGGATTGAAGCCGGCCTGGGAGGACGTGCGCAGCAATGCCGAGAAGAGAGAGGAAGGTGGCCTGAATTGTATCGAAAAAATTGTGGACCACTTCGACACCAAATCACCGTTCAACGTTTGTCTTAGTATGACGAATGGAAAGAGCGCGAAATATTAGCAGGACCAAATCGTGCCAGAGGCGACCATCAAGCGCGGCATCGTGAAGAGGCAGAAGAAAACCGGCGGCGACGGCGGCAGCAGCAAGCGGAAAGACGACGAAAGCAGAGAGGTGCGCGCTCGCTGTTCTCTCACTCTTTGGATTCATTTAGGAGACTGGGTACGGTGTGCGGAACCTGTTGGCCAACGTCAAAGTCACCGACGCGGAGATGACGGCCTTGGCATTCGTCCCAGGAAAGCTCGATAAGGACTACGCTTCTGTTATTGAGCGCACCGTAAGCAGCGGTGATCGTGTCGAAAGATGTCCGCTTCGTTCAGCTTTCCGCCGCTGAATACTGGACGTCGATGGAGGCGGCGTTCATGCAGCGGTTGCACGACGAGCATCCGGACTGCCTCACGCCGGCCGAGAACGAGAAGCAGGCATACGTGTACTTCCTCGTCCGGCTCTTCGACACGCCCTCGAACTTCACGCGAAAGGTCTGGTGCTCGGTTTTGCGCGCAGTGCAAAGCTACTTTCTCAGGAAAACGTGTCACTCGCTCTGCGTCATCTGCTCTACGTGGGGCAGACTTCCATGTCGCCTGCCGAGAGAGCCAAGACGCACTGTGGCCACGCAGCGATGTCTATTGCGAGGGCGGACTCACCTTCGGAAGAGAAGCTAGAACAGACCGGCTGTCTTCAACCGCGACTGCACACTGCGATCGGCAAGTTGTGGGCAAGGAGCGAGGACATCATGATGCTGCCCATTCCGGTCGCGACTCTCGCGCTCGCCGAACGCCTGTTTGAAACTTGAAACAGTTCATAAAATCTCGAGTTTTCAGAGAGCATCTAGCAGTGGATAAACTCATCGACTGTGGACTGCGAAATTCCTTCGAATCGCACTATCCAGCAGTGCGATGGGACGAGAAGCAGCGAAGAGACGGGTTTGCTCTTCTCATCAGGTGACCACTCTTTCGACGACTTTATTTTTATTCGAACGTTGCAGGGCGGCTGCAGAGCGTCTCGATTATCTCGTGGAAAACCGTGATCGGCTGCTGCGCCATGGAGGCCTCAAGATCGTCGACGTCAGCAGCAGAGGATGCGTCTACGGGGGGGCCGATTGCGTTCAAGACATCATGCAAGAATTCGAAACGTCACCCTTCCTTCCTTGATGCATTCACATCGTCGACACTCTTGTCCACAGCATACAAAGACAGAAACAGCAACAGAGGAGAGCGAGATCGAAGGGTCTGTCGTGGCATGGTCCCCGACCTAAGAGCAGAGAGTCGTATTTGATCCCATCATTCGATGTTGTTACCTCCGAGTTCCTATTGATTGTGGTCAGCTGGCAGTTTTGTGATAGCTTATCCTACAGCTGTGATAGTTTGCGACGGTTGTGACTCTCTGTGATTGTGTGCTAGGGCTTCGGCCTAAAGTTCTCCAGTAAAGTGCTGGTTGTCTCGACCGTGACTTATTCCGTGTCTATCTGCTTCCGCCGCGAGTCGTGTCCTCTTCACTCGAGCCGCCGTCGCCACCCCCACGACTACACAGATCGGCCCCATTACTTGCCGCGAGTCTCAAGGCGCTTCCACCCCGCGCGCTCTCCCGTTTGAGTAGCTATCACGCGCGAGATGCGAGTGCGCAAAAGATAGACATTGTTGTGGTGGTGTCTCGGAATTAGGGAAGGGGCTTCGAATTTTTAAGGTTTGGACTTGTAATTTCGAATCTCTCGTTCGTTTTCCCGCTGACTTGATCTTCCTGTCCGGTCGAGGCGGCGGCGGTTGCTCTCTCTATCCCTCCCTTTCTTAAACCTGAATGACGGGGCAGCAGCATTCGGCTATATGAATGCAAGAATGTCTGTCCTCCTGATCGAGAGAGCGGGTCAAAACGACGATTCCACACGTTTCCTCCGGTCTCCCTTTGTGTCGCAGCAGTGGCAGCAGCAGCAGCCAACAAAATTCCCTCTCCCCGATCGAGTTCTCTCGTACTGGAAACAGCAGCGGAAATGCTTGCTGCGTGTCTCGTGCTCCTCCTCTTTCTCCCTCCCCTTCCAGGTTTCGGCATGGAAGCAGAGGCAACGGCAGGAGAGGCAGAAATGGCAGCGGTTCTCGGGATCTCCTCACTGAAAGTGATGACTATTCGTCATCATTCATCAGTAGCAGCTGTGGTCGATTCTCTTTCCTGGCCTAGCGCCTCCTCCCAATCGGCTCCATTCTCCTGGTCGACCACTATGTGGCAGTTAGCGGTTATTTCTGGTGGTCGCGGGGCGAATCCACGACAGCAAAGGTGATGCAGAAGATACGAGTCCTGCACTGCTGCGTCTGCTCGTGAATGTGTTGTTTGTTGATTGTTGATCGCCTTCGACACACATCGTTGCCCACGGGTGCGATACTTCTTCGAGATGCTCTCCCTCGTCTGATCGGTTGTTTAGGCGGGGGAAACGGATCCAACCCGAATGAAATACACATGTTCGGGGTAGAATTTCACGCTCTTTCTAATGAGATGTGAGCGAGGCGAGTCGGGTTGGTGGGGATGCCTAAAATCCAGAGTTGTCAAGCATAGCATACCTTCGCACGCCGCTGTATCTTCATTTAATGACATTATTTATTCGCTGTGACATGAATACAAATGTGTGTGTGTGTGGATTTTTGGCACAGCGTGTGTATTTCAGTCTGAATTCTAAGAAAGGAAACTTGGGGACATGACTACCTCAGAGCCGGTTAACGTCGAGTTGATCAATGGGGATAGTGCGTAGGGCGATAGAATAACGGAAGAAAGAGTAAGCGGGGAGGCCACCAGAGGCGAGAGTATGAAAGGGCTGCAAAATACGTTATGTAAATGCTGGAATCGCAACGTACCTTAGGACAAGTGGAGAGGCGACCATCGGGTTAAGGATGAGGGGATTTAACGCGAAAGGACTGCCAAATAATATTATATAAATGCTGTAATCGTAACATACCTCAGAATAAGGGGCGTAAGCACTTGCGGGCTGCAGGATGATACCGTGATCGAGGTATTGAAATCGCAACATACCTGAGGATCAGCGGACTAAGCGCGAGGGGCGACAAGACAAATGGATTACCCACACCTGAAATTGATTGTAATTTCCGGTTTACGGTATACAGTAACGTCAATGAGTATACTGCCCAAGTTGTCTCGACCTGTTAGTGGTCAAATGATGTCCGATCACAGAGATCGAGACACCATGCGAAAGCCCGTGGTCGAATTAGTCGGGAAAGACAGATTTCACCACGCCCCGAGGGCGTTTAGTCGTATTTTTGACTAGGGGAATGTTTTGACCACATAAGAAATTTGATGTTTTTCGACGTACAGCTCGTCTTTTGCGCCGACGACATCGTTTCCCAGGAGAATTCAATGCGTTTCGACGTCAGCGACGAACTTCACGTCGAAAAACATCCGACGACTTGTGTGGTCAAAACATTTCCCCGGTCAAAAATACCACAAAATGCCCTCGAGGCATGTTGAATTCTGCCTTTTCCGACTAATTCGGAGACGGGCTTTCGCATGGTGCCTCGATCTCCGTAATCGGACACCGTTTGGCCACTCAACGGACTGCAGACCATTTTAGGTAATATACTCATTGGCGCCACTGTAATTTCGATACGTACCGGGGCTTAATATAAAAGGATGGAGAGCCAGGGGAGAGAGGACCAGGGGAGAAAACAAAAGAGGATTGAGGATGAGCGGGCTAAGCGCGCGCGCGCTCAGGATAACGGGCACGAAGATCCAAGGTCCCAAGACGACGGGTCCAAGCACTGTAACGCAATTTCTTTAAAAGATACGGAACCGTAAGTCTCACCTGCGGGCGAGAGTATACTCGGCGACAGGACCTGCAAAATCGCATGTTTGTGGATCAAAAGCGAATTTTCCACCAGTGGAGAGAGCACAATCGGTTGGGACAGTGTCTTGCTAGCGAATACGAGAGGCGTGTTGATTACGGGCGATCCGACGATGTCCTGAAAGAAATTGGCGTTGATTTCGGCGTTTCGGCTGTTTGAGGTTTGAGAAATGAAGTTTGAGAAAGTTTGACAGCGATCATAGAGGCGAAAGTGATGTCTGGCTGTTGCTATCAAGGCGCTATGCGAAAGCTCGTAGTCGAATTGCCCAGAAAAAGTGAATTTCAGAATTCTCTGAAGGGATTTGGTCCTATTTCCACCCAGAGAAATGATTTGGTCGATGTTGACCGCTCAGTTGCCCGAGGATTCGACATCTAGTCTGTCATCAATGTCAAAACACTCGTCTCTCCCGAAGGCAGTGGATGAAAGAGACCCGAGCGATCATTCCGACGTTTTGCCAATACTGGAAGCCTGATAGCAGCCATAGAGGTGAAAAGTGGTGCCTAACTACGATTATCAGGGCACCATGCAAAAGCCCGTAGTTGAATTGCTCGGAAAAAGTGAATTTCAGAATTCCCTGAAGGGAATTGACCCTATTTCCACCAAGGGAAACGTTTTGGTCGGTGTTGATCACCCAGTTGCCCGAGGATCCGTCATCCAGCCCCCGCTACATCAAAACATTCGTCTCTTCTGGAAAAGTGGCTCTGGTAGGAAGGAGCCCCGTCACTGACTACCAACTTGCTACGTCAAAACATTCGGGACTCAGAAAGTAGTGGTGCCGATGACTCGATTGACCATCTTGGCGCTCTGATTGTTGGGAGCCAGATATCGGCTGTACAGACAGCGGGAAAACGTTACCCGATCACAGAGACAAGGGCACCATGGGAAAGCCCGTGGTCGAATTGCCCAGAAAACGTGAATTTCCGTATGTGCCAATAGGAATTGGTCCTATTTCCACCAAGGGAAACGTTTTGATCGTTGTTGATCACCCAGTCGCCCGAGGATTCGACATCTAGTCCGTCATCAATGTCAAAACATTCGTCTCTTCTGGAAAACAGTGGCTCTGGCAGGAGGGAGCCCCGTTACTGACGGCCAGCCTGCTAGATCAAAATACTCGTCCCTTTTGAAAACAGTGCACGGAGGCCTTTGTACGACCATTCCGACGTTTCGGCTGTTGAAAAGTTGAGAAAGTTTGACAGCGATCATAGAGGTGAAAAGTGATGTCTGGCTGTTGCTATCAAGACGCCATGCAAAAGCCCGCAGTCAAATTACCCAGAAAAAGTGAATTTCAGAATTCCCTGAAGGGAATTGACCCTATTTCCGACTAGAAAAGCGTTTCGATCGATGCTGATCACACAGATCGCCCGAGGATTCGACATCTAGTTCCCCACCATGTCAAAACATTCGTCTCTTCCGAAAAACAGTGGCTCTGGCAGGAGGGAGCCCCGTTATTGACGGCCAACCTGCTAGATCAAAGCATTCGTCCCTTTTGAAAACAGTGCACGGAGGTCTTTGTACGATCATTCCGACGTTTTGCCAATACTGGAAGCCTGATAGCAGTCGTAGAGGCGAAAAATGGTGTTTGACTGCGATTATCAGGGCACCATGCGAAAGCCCGCAGTCGAATTGCCCAGAAAAAGTGAATTTCAGAATTCCCTGAAGGGGTTTGGTCCTATTTCCACCCAGAGAAATGATTTGATCGTTGTTGATCACTCAGTCGCCCGCGGATTTGACATCCAGTTCGTCACCATGTCAAAACACTCGTTCCCTTTGAAGACAGTGCATGGAGGCCTCTGTACGGTCATTCTGACGTTTCGACTGCTGGAAACCTGATAGCAATGATAGAGGCGAAAGTGATGTCTGGCCGTTGCTATCAGAACACCATGCAAAAGCTCGCGGTCGAATTGCCCAGACAAGGGCGAATTCCCGTATGTATCGATAGGAATTGGTCATATTTCCACCAACGAAATGATTTGGTCAATGTTGACCATACCAATCACCCGGTACTTCGTCATCCAGTTCTCCGCCATGTCAAAACATTCGTCTCTTCTGGAAAAGTGGCTCTGGCAGGAAGGAGCCCCGTTACTGAAGGCCAACTTGCTAGATCAAAATACTCGTTTCTTTTGAAAACGGTGCACGGAGGCCTTTGTACGGCCAATCCGACGTTTCGGCTGCTGGAAACCAAACAGCAGCCGTACAGATGAAAAGTGATGTCTGACTGCGATTATCAGGGCACCATGCAAAAGCCCGCAGTCGAATTGACCAGAAAAGTGAATTTCAGAATTCCCTGAAGGGAATTGACCCTATTTCTGACTAGGAAAGCGTTTTGACCGATGCTGATCACACAAATCGCCCGAGGATTTGACATCCAGTCCCCCGTCACATCAAAATGCTCGTCTCTTTTAAAAAGTGCATCGAAGAGACTCAAACGACCATTCCGACGTTTTGCTAATATCGTATACCCGAAAAAGTACACGACAACAGGCAATCGGCGACGAAGCGCGTTTCCCGAGGTTACACACAGACACTGCATACCCCAAGACGTATCCTTTTCCCGAGAGAAACCGCCTCTAGTGACATTTCTCCTCGTCCGCAAGAAATACCATCTCTCGCTCGGCGCCCGAGGAAACAAAGCACAAACGAACAAACAACGGCTGTACAGCATAATCGCAGGTGAAAACATGACTACACCACGAGAATGCCCCCGAGCGAAAGCCCGCACCTCGCATCAACAAACCCCACTCACATGTTGCCTGAGTTCCCAGTCGTCCATTGCGGCGATTCGATGAACGTCTCGTTCGATCAGCGAATGCACGCTCTGACGGACCGATCGAGCGGCTAAATTAGCAATGGTTTTGAAGTAGGGTCTAGCTCCCCCGCGAAATCTTCGCTTTCTGCAGATGCCAATAGCGCAAATCTGAAACACCAAACTCAATGAAATAGCCTTGTATAGAATGGGCAGTGAAAGGTTCTTCGGACATCAGTTGTTCAACTTCGAAATCGGGGAAAATCCATCGCAGCGGTCTGGCGGAAGCGCTACCCTGCCCGTTTCAGATTGAAAACCTCAACTCGGAAAACTCCAATGTAAAGAACCCCAACGTAAAGAACCCGGCGCTCACTTCGCCTCCTCTTCGGTCTTACGACGGCCAACAGTCGCTTGAGCGTTGTCGCATTTGCGTACGGCGAACCGCCCCCATAGATCAGCCGAATCTGGTCGGGACGCATCACAAAGTAGCCGTGCTCCTTCTGCTCGGCCACCTGAAATCCGCACAGTACGGTGCGCGTGACATTGCGTGTGTGAACTAGGGTTGAGTTCCCCGTGAAATAGGTGAACGCGGGGAAAGTGCGGGGACGAGGGTAAAACGAATGGTTTTTGGTTCGGATTGTGACTATTTCTATACGAGGGCAATCTTTCTGTAGTCGAAATTTCTAACGGGCGGTTGAAAAGTTCCCACAAGAAAGCCACGGGAATGCTACTTTTTGACCTGCCCGTCTCAACCCCCGGACCTTAAACGATAAAGCACCCCAAGATTTTACCCTGTCCCCGGGTACATTTTCTTACTCCAAAGCTCGGAAAACCCTCTCCCCGTGAACACCGTTTTCACGGGGAACTCAACCCTAGTGTGAACTCGTCCCCTCCGCCACACACCAAAGCACACCAAAACATCAGAAGACACACCAAAAACCAGACACCGACCTGCTCCGGCGTGTACGTGTCTTGCAGCCTTTCGAAGACGTCGATCTTGCTCCGCTCGCGCTCGCCGAACATGTCCGTGACGTTTTGCTTGGTGAAGTAGAGCGGTTCGCCGTTGGGGCCGCGAAAGTCCAAGTTCTTCTTGTCGGTCTTCTTCTCCTGTGTCGCCCACTCACAGACAGATCGACGAGGCGCACGCACCTTGATGTAGTCGATGGCGTCGCTGACGCCGCTCGCCTCGACGATAAAGTTCAGCAGCTCGTCGGTTTCGTCGTTCAAGGCGCCGCCTATCACTTGTGCATGCCAAACGACAACGGCAGTGCGCTCACCGAGCAGCGAGTTCATGCTCAGCTTCTTCTCCATTCCGACGCCGTCGTTGTGGAGAGAGAACAGCGAGGGGGAGAACACGTTTTCCTGGTCGAAGATTGTCGTTTACTAATGACTAGGGAAGCGGGCTGGACTTTTCGTGATTTCAAACTAGATATCTCTACTAAATTGTAGTGTAATTTTTATGAAACAAGGCGGTTCGAATGCGCTATCGGGGCGGGAGAATTCTGTGCGGAAAATGGACGAAAGGTTTGAACTTTCCCTCCGACTAGCTGAGTTCTACGCCTCATCCGAATTACGATCGAATAATGCGGTATAAAGCCATTTGCAATAGTTCAAGCAAATCGCGGAAAATCAAACCCCTATAAACAATCGTTTGAAAATGCATCGTTTGCCTCCAAAACCAACGCACGATTTCCGTCGTCGAATTCGACGTGTTCTCCTCCTCCTCCGGAACGAGCGACATGAAGCGGGGCGACGCAAACTTGATCGTTTTGTTGTCAAAGTTGGTCACGTCCTCGCCGCGTAGCATCTTCGCGATCTTGATGCCTAAACGTCTGGCTCTGAACGAGTGAATTTTCGAGTGCCTTGTCGCGGATTCGCTCCGCAACTAGGAAAGTGGGTTCGACTCTTCGTGGTTCTCAAACTTTTTAAAGTTTGAACTTCCCCTCCGTCTAGCTGAGTTCTATGCCTCATCCGAATTACAATCGAATACCACAAAGATATCTGCAAAAGCTCAAGAAAATCGCGAAACGTCGAGTCCACTTCCCTATCCGCAACCACTAAGAGAGTCAGTTGGCCCGTGGCCTCCACTCACGGGAGACTCAAAAGAAGATCTACAGAGTGATCCAAAAAAACTGTTTACCCCCGACTATCTTTGCGTATAGAGGCATTGGCGCGGTAAGAAATACACCTGGGAGGTAATCTGGGCCGTAGATCTCGAATTTGATGGCAGTTCTAAGAAATTCGTAGTGGGTCAGTCGATCGATGAAAAGTACAACTTTGGACACCCGGCTTCAAAATTGTCCCGCTTTGTCGTATGGAGGAATTCGATATTGCATGCAAATCTCCACGTTCTCCCGATCAATTTCGCCTTTCTAACTCACTTTTAAGCCGGGGTACCCCTAACATCACGACTTAGAGATCACGGAGTCGATTCCGGCCGCAAGTCGAAGCTTTGCACTTACAGGACATCGGACAACTTTTTGCGATCCATACAACTCAGCGAAAAATGGATCTTTTACGATAGTTCAAAAGTGTGTTCGGTAGCTCAATTGGTGCCCTTGGATTTGAGCCATTCTTACGCTAGTGCAAACTGTAGACCGCGCGGGGCAGACCACCTACGATCTCGTATCGTCAGGTGTAAACAGTTTTTTTTGGATCACCCTGTAAACCGTCGTCCCGCGTAGATGGCGGTCTACTAGTGTCTTCGCACGGCAGCGAAGATACAGAGACTAAGCAATAGCAAAGGGAGGAGCGTAGCTCTCGGTCTAGACCAAACTCACTCTCACTTTCTTCTCTTAGTTTCTTGTGGACGATAAAGAGAGGAGCAAGCATCTACAACTAACTCAAAAGAATGAAGCCGACTGTGAGGAAGCCACTAGGCCAGGAAAGAGAATCGGCCACATTAGGGGTCCCGTGAAAACAGTGTTCACGGGGAGAGATTTTCCTGGACTAAGAAAATGTGTCCGAGTTCAAGGTGGTTTATCGTTTTCGTTTAAGGTCCAGAGACGGACAGGCTAAAAAGTAGCATTCCCTGCGGCTTTCTTGTGGAAACTCTCAACCTCTCGTTAGAAGATTGCCCTTGCATAGAAGAAATGATCACAATTCGAATTAAGAGCTATTCGTTTTACCCTTGTATTTCCTCGCGTACGCCTATTTCTCAGACAACATTCCTAGACAACATCCCTAGACCACATGCCTTGTCGCATCAGTTGCATCGAGGAGCGTGTTGCGATCTCCGTCGCCGTTGGTCGTCTCTTCGTGGCCGAGGAATTGCGCTGCTGCTGCGGAGCGTAGTCATCCGCCATTTCGAGTTTCTGCGCGATCGATGTACAATCGATGTACGATCGATGTACAATCGATGTACGATCGCTGACAACGGGAAACGACAAAACGGCCACCTTCATGGCGAGCGGTCGGCGTGCATCCACGATTGTCGGCACTTCGTCAACTTGATGTTGGATCTCTCCCATTCGTAGCATCCGCTCGACGTGTTTCTTCATCTCTTCCTAAACTTACGATGTTTTACGCAGCAATTGCGACCAACCTTTGCGTCTTTCCTCTCCATCGCTCTCTGCCCCTCCACCTGGATCTCCATGAGCGTTGTGCGCCAGCTGAATTCCAATTGTGTAGACAGAGTGGAGGAGTGGGTTCGACTTTTCGCGATTCTCTTGAGCTTTGCAGATATCTTTATGTTATTCGAGTGCAATTTGGATGCTTCTGCGCGCGGAAAACGGAGGCATTTGCACGTGCTCCACGATAGCACACTCGAGCCAGCTTGTCCCATTCGAAATCGCGAAAAGTCGAACCCGCTTCCCTAGTTTGACCCAAAACTAAACGCACCTTTTCTTCCGCGGCTTCTTCTTCAGCGACCGGACCGTGTCCGTCAAGTATTTCGCTACGACGCCAAAGGGCGAGCGCTCGGGGATTTCGGAGAGCAGTCGATACCGTTCCTAAACTCGTCGGGTCAGAGGCGTTTGGAAACGCACTGTTTGCAGCAAACGGGCACACAGAAACGCCGCCAAAACGGACACAACCTTCTTGACGATGTTGTACTTCGTTCGACCGGCATTTCGACCGCCGCCGGCTGGCATTTCGGCCGCCGTATTTCGCTTGAAGCGTCGCGTTTTGAACGGGCCAATCCACTTCGAGGCGGTGTCTTTCTTGGGCGGGCGGCGCTATGGTTCGATGCATTTTGAGGGGGGTGGATTTCGCCTACCGACGCGGCTCTCCCTCGCAGCGGCGTCTGCGGGAACCGCCGACGACCGCTCTTCCGCTGAACGATCTGCTTGAAGCTCTTCCTCCGCGTCGATTTTCGCGTCGATTTCCGCGCCGTTTTTTTCTACATGGAGTTTGCGTTCCACAACGTCAACTCGACGTCAATCTAACCGTAGGTTTTCTAGCGGCCCTTTGCGACTTTGTGGTCGGCGTTTGGGGAGCTCTCCGAATTCCAACTCCCTGGGCTCCAGCTCCCTGGGCTCCAGCTCTCTGACTGTCGATCAGCTCGACCACGCACTGTGCGTGCTCCGTCACAGAGTGCGCATCCTTTGAGCACTTTGCCAGCTTCTCCTTGACGTCGTCGGTCGCCCGCTTCATTCTGCGATTCGCGACGGCCGCCATGAGCCCGGAGACGGCCTGGTCGAGCCAGTGCTGGTAGAGTTGGATGCCGCCTGGGTTGTCTTCGCCGCTCAACGAAACGCAAAATCACCTTCCGTCGATATGTCGATCTTCCTCGGT
>JACMII010000447.1:4353-17769 GCA_014805405.1 Bunonema sp. RGD898
CCGAGGTACAGCCAGGAGGCATCAAAGCAGAATCGAGGAGCTTTCGAAGAAGAGCAACAACAACGACCATCGACCGTCGCTGCTGTCGGAGGAAGATGGGCTGTGCCGCAACAACCCGATGGCATGTGTCAAAACAGTGATCAAAGTGGAGAATACAAGCATTTCCGGCGATCTCTGGTCTGCTGCAAGACCAACTCTCGGGCGTTTCAAATGGCACGTGAAGTCGACGGTCTAGTCACAGACCGAAATGGAGTAGTTGACATCATGGCAGGATGCGCACGACGCTCCGCAACATCCACTGTTTCGGGTTGCAAACGCGATAGGCTGCTACTTCTCCACAACGACAGTCGCTTGTCACTGTTTATTGTCTGATTTCGCGGGCTTCCCGCTGAGAAAACGCGCTGTCAGTTCTTCTTGCCGAGCTGGCCGATTGCCGATATCAGGTCGGCAAGGAAGGTGGAGCTGTTACTGATGCTGTTCTGCACTTTCCACTTCTCCATTACCACTAATATTCAGCTCGCCCACCTTCACGGTCTTGTTCCCGAGCTCAACCGCGTTATCCAGCGTCACGCCCTTGTTCTTGTCGAATCCAATGTTCGAGCCTCCGCCGAAGGCTGAGCCGTTGACAAGCGCCGCAGAGTTGCCTATTTCGTTGCTTCTACACTACTACTTCGTGCCGTAAACTACCGGACGTATCGACGGATCCGTTTCCTCCGCTGAAGGACAGGTTCCCGCGTTGGCCGAACCCAAGAATATCCACGTTCTATTGTCGAACGTACATTTTCTCATATTCTGCAATCCAATCACCTGGCTGACATTCACCTGCGCCTTGCCGTCGGGGGTTTCTCCGAATGAGAGCGTTCCGAACGGAAGAGGGATCGAGAACTGAGCTGAAGGGTCCCTTTTTCCCTCATTCAAACACGACGTTCCGGCGAGATACCATCACAAATGACGACGATCAGAAAGAGTGCGGCGGAGGCGGCAAAGAGCAGTCGCGACATCGTGCTGCAAAACCCAGAGGCGACTCGGATCGAGTGGATGCGTTGGATCTATGGGGGATTGATAAGAAACCTCCTGCACTCGCCCAGCTCGAGAGCCACCACGAATAGAGACAGAGAGACGGGCGGACGAGCGCAATGTTGTGACTACATCCCGAGGGCAATGTGAACCGTGCGTTTTGAGCGAGACAGCGATCGATTTTGCAGGTGTCTGGCACGGAGAAATCATCGCCAGCAACAGTGTCCATGAGGACGCAGGTTCCTTGAATTCACTCGACAAGAGAGAGAGAGAGCCTTAGCGATAGATTGCCACAACAGATCGTCACCAAGGTGTTTTATTACAGGGCAATCTCTGCTGTTTGTCATTCTAGTCTCCATCAACTGCCGTTCTCTTGAAATGTTTCGTACGGATGTGAGAATTACAAAGGTGTCCCGTCTTCCTCTCTAGAATACCACATCGGCCGGCACGACTCCGTTCTGCAGCTCCTCCTTCACCCTTCTTCCCCAGTCGCTCGTGCATGGCGTGTCGGCGACGTGCTTCTCGCACATCTGACAATTTCTCGTCGTTCGAAAATGACCACCCGATCAAAGCGACCCGTACCGTCTTCCTGCACCCGTCGCATCGGGCAGTTGCCGTGGACGTGATCTTGCAGAGTTGGCATACCCCTCTGCGCCACTTGATGCGTTGTCTTTCCGTCTGTATTTCCAAATTTTTCCCTACACGCAGCGATACTCTAGTGGATACCTGCAAATAGTGCCCGTTCATGCACTCGAGCGCGCCCAGCAGTCGCATGTTCAGATTCGTGGCCATGATGGCGCCGTAGATCTGCATTTCGTCCGTGAAACATTGGCTCGTGCGAAGTAGTGACATACGCTAGCAGGCAAGTAGCGCGACAGCTTAAGTCGGTTAAAGGCGGACTTCTCCTCTCGGGCCAGACGATGGATGAGGCTCTCGAGCGAGGGTCTGCCGAGTGCGTGATCGTGCGCGGCGATCAGCAACGTCAACACTTGGTCGGGCTTGATGCGGCTGCAATGTGCATGCCGCTTGTCATGTAATTGAAATATTCATGGCGGTGTGCATGTAGTAGGATTGGGACGCTCGTTCAAATCAAAGCACGACAAGTGGTTCGATAGCCAGGATCCAGCGAGCGACCAGTTTTTGCCCGATGCATTAGAACAAAGAAGCGAAAGATAGCGGGGATCGTTCATCGGCTGATTGATTGATCAATTGAAGACTGTCCAAAACCTAGTCATTTGGCCTGGGAACATTTCGAAAAATGTCTCCCTCTCTCTCCCCACAAACCTGAGATCGGCGCGGTGCTGCACGAACTGGGCGCACTGCTCGGCGACGGCGACGAACTGGTACTTGCGCGCGAGCCGGAGCACCGTCGGAAAAGTGAACTCTGCATGAGAGCGGTTATTATGATGATCAACGGTGACAACATGAAGATGACTGATGCGTGCCTACTGCGTCTACTTGATGTGCCGAAGAATCAGTTTAGATGTTGTTCGCCGGACAACGTGTATCCCGTCTATTGTTAGAGCGAGCGAGAGAAAAAGGGAAAGCCCTGAGAGAGCGGGGCACAGATCTTGTGGCCGTTCGACAGTACGACGATGCTCAATCGGTGCAGATGTCGCCCGGCGCACTTAATGATGTGCGAAAACCTACAAACGTTGCTGAAAGACTCGATTGGTGCAGTTTCCCCTCTCCCTCTATCTTGTGAAAGTGACGATCACTCTCTCGCCAGGTGGAACGTCAAACGAAGGTGTCGGTCCCACCGTCAATGGTCTGCGGGTCGTCCAAGGCGGCAAGCAGCACCTCCACGTCTTGCTGTTTCTCGTCCACGATCTCGGCCACATCATCTGGGGACAGATGGTCCAGACTGGTGACGGACGTGTTAGACGACGAGCGCTTCTTTCGCGACGAGAACCTCCGCCTTGAGAGGACGCTCCCGCTTGTAGACGAGGTGCCCGAAAACGAACGTCTCGTGGTGGCCGAGGCGAAAATCGGCGACTGGCTCCTGCAAAGTGATCGTAGTCACATCGATGATTGGCCGACTCCTCTCCACCACAACGGATAGCACGACAAGAAAGGTAGCACAGATCGCGAGCTCTTCGCCCAAGCACGGATCCTCAATAAGCGGGGGAACCGAGTCGTGTAGCGACGGTTGGTTGTCATTCGGAGACGCTATGTGGGGGAAAGATTATCGAGGCAGAAAATGACGCGCACGATGCTCAAAGTCCGACAAAATAGCCGCTGTGAATAAAGAGTGTTACTATAGGCGATCAAATCTCGGAGCGTTGAGTAGATCTCTCTGATTGCACACCAGCAATACGCGTTAGACAAATATTTACGCGCGCGCCACTACTGTAAGGCAATGCGGGCGGTACGAATTCATCAGCGCTTACGATAGGAGGTCGGCGTCGACGAGGAAGGTCCGATTGCGGACGATCAATTTGAATGGCCGCCCCGGCGATGAGGGCGACACTGCGGTAGGAGACGGACTAGGAGTTAGTGGCGGCGATAGCGGCAGGAGCGAGTCCGTGTCCAGAGAGGTGCCTAGGGGGTAATGAATCTTCCTCGTCGTCTCCCATCACAGTGACCCATACCGGCGGCGGTGGTGAAATGCACAGGCCTCACTTCCTCTTCCGGTTCCAGGATTTCAATCGACGTCGTACCCTGGTCGTCTTGCACGATGAGCACGTCGACGTAGGTCGAGCAGCCCGATGACGGGTCGGCAACGATCGCCATCGTTGGCGTAGAAGGAGCGGCGGTGCTCGAACGATGCGGTGCGCTGCAAAGGCAACTCGTCTTGTCAACCGATCGGTTTTCAGTCTAAAAAGAGGAGGGTGTGCGCCGCTCAACTATGACGCATCAGGAAGGCGGCAATACCTCATTTCTCAGTTGTGGGACCGAAACAGAGCGTCTGCCGCGAACAAAAAGAACATCACGTTGTGCAATCGCCTTCGCCATCTCGAAGTCATTCGAAAACCTAGTCAGTCGCATTTCATCAGCCGCTTTCGAAACTACCACTCGTTCACACTCATTCGTTCCGACATCGTCATCCCACCGGTATGAGTCCCACCTTCTAGTGCTCCTCGTCCACGCTCGCAGAATCGCCAATCCCACGACCAGTACGGTCGATCCAACCAGCAGGATACCTTTCCTTCCTCCTCCAATCCAATCGCCGCCGCCGCCGCCTTCGAGTGCCGCAATCTTAGCCTCAGATCGTCTCCCTCTCTCTTTCTTGCCCGTCGTCACGCAGGCTCGACCGTGTGTGTTCACCGCCTGCCTCTAAAGTGTCTGCCTACCGAGGTCTTCATCATCACACTTCACTTCAGACAGTCGCGGCGGCGCGCCCGGTTCAAAGACCTCTCTCGCTCTCTCGCTTTGGCGGAGCTGGAAAACACGGGACCGGACGAGATTCCGAGAGAAGGAGGGAGGGGGGCGCCTACCGACCCGAGCCGGGTGCGTGAAGAGAGGGGGTGTACAAACAGAGAAGAAGAAGAAGAACTCGTTCACTCCGCCTCGCTCGCTCTCTCACTCACTCACTCGCTCGCTTCGCGACGGTGTAGGGGGCAAACAGAGAAGCGAATTAGCAGCAGTCAGGAAGGGATCGAGTGTTGTTAGGAAAGCGGCGCCGCCGCCATCGCCGCCGTTCGCACCACTGCGCCTTCTCTGCGAGACAAACCGACGGTGCGAGAAACGGTAGAAAGAGACTGAGGAAGGTGGAGGAGGAGGGAGGAGGGAGAAGGGAGGGGGATGACTTGCAGCGTAGCGGTTCGCCACAGTCCTGCACTCCACGTGTGCGTGTGTATTTCCGACCGGCGTGAAAAACGGGCGCGTGAGTGGAGAGTGAGGAGGGGGAAAGTGAGATGGACTAGGGACCGAGAAGCGGAAGTGGGTGGGACGAACAAGATACACGCAGACGCGACCGACAGCGAGAGCAGGTCAACCGCAGCTGTAGTGTTTGGCGATGAGAAGCGCGAGACCAATGCGGAAGTTCGCAGGTTTTGCGTCAAACACTTGCATCCTTGTCAAGGCCATGCAAGACACGTACAGTCGCACACCGCTCGTCGGGCGTATAGGCTATTGCAAGCGTCAAGATGCGCCAGAAAGACTTACGAATCGCTACGGCTAAAGCATGAGGAGGAGGAGGAGGACCGCCGGTCATGCATGTCGAAACATGTGGGACTATGCGCGGCGTAGGTTTCGCAGTCAACTGAAGGGAAGTGGCCGAGCCCGGCGGGCTCTCCGCTTCTTCTCAACTTTCTTCGGGGAATTCTGCAGAGCACACCGATCGTGTGTGCTCGATGCGTATCGCGTAAGATCACGTCTTCTTTTATCTTATCTTCTCATCCTCTGCCCCTCTCTCTCAGGTCCGTCTCATCCCGTCGATGAGCAGTGACTAGACCGGGCCCTGGACACGAAGAAGTCAGGAGAACGAGAAAGAGAGAGAGAGACGCGCTGCGATGATGTCGCTCTCTTGTCGATTCCGTGTATTTCTGTGGCCTTCGCTCGGTGCACACATACGCCACACTCACATCCTCATCCCCTCACTGTCTCGCATCTAGTAATGCGGGCGCGTCGCACGGCCAAGAGCGCAAACATCGCGGACGGCGCTGACACGACGCTGACGGAGGAGCGAGAGGGAGGATATGAGAGTGGGAGCGAAAGAAGGATCACTGAGCAAGACTGACTGATGTGTACGCCCACGCCACTACTTCAGTCCTGGAAGTTGGCGACTCAGCTGATGAGTAGTGCGATAACGGGGAAGTGGAAACGGCAAGCGAGAACTGGTGACATGCCGGAGACGAAATGGAGAGGACGCTCCGAAACAGTCAGAGTGCGTCGTCACGGCTGCCCAAACAAACCAACGTTCTACTCTACAATTCGTTATTTCCTCTATGACGAGCATTGAAAATGTCAGTAGACCAGACAACCAGACCGGGCGGAGACACGAAACGCAATGTCATCATCATTCTCGACGCGAGCAATGGAGGCTATCATCCGCAACGCCGGGAGGCAATCTATTTCTCGCCGCCTGTCAACCGAGGGGTAAATCTCGTTTGCTCGCCAGTGCAAGGAGGAACGTGTGCAAAGTGATTGAAGAGGGACGCTTGTGCCGAAGAACTCTCTCGGGAGACGCGATGAAGAGGGAGGGAGATGAACAGCTGCCTTTGTTGTTGTCGTCGTCGTCCTGCCGTCTCCTTCTTTTTTCGTTGCCTTCTCTTGACAGAGAGACGCTGTCACCTGATCTTCTGTGTGGCATCCATACGCCGCAGTCGCGAACGAGAAGGTGAAAGAGCGCTAGCAAAGTGGAGATCAAATACTATTGAATGGCCTGTTCTGCCGCAGTATTTTCACCTTGAAATGGAAACCTATGATTTTGGGACAAACTGCAAGTGCTTTGCGCAGAGGAAAGCGATTCGCAGTCGACGAGGGCGATCGTTATTCGCGTGCAAATCCACTCCTCTGGAATTCTTGCAAGGCCCAGGCATTCGTGAAATGGCGATAACACTGAATCCGATAGCCATTCCACATTGCTAGCGACACCCCGACTTCCTACGCCACGCATTCCGGCCTGTCAATTCGGCATCATGCATTCATTTCCTTTCATTTCTGCTGCCGCTGCTCATTTTGAAGGCGCATCGTCAATCGTACTGGTGTGATGCCGCTTGGCGGCAGTGCTGCTGCTGTTATTTATTAACGTATCTCGATTTTGTGGCACCCCCTCGCGAATGCAATACTATCCAATCCTACAACTTCTCCCTCCCATTCCCCTCGACGACGACCGCTCTCGCCGAAGTCGATCTCTCGTCCAACTCGATGTCTCCGTTCTTCTCGCCATCCGCGACGTTCTGTACGTTTGCCACGAGCGGTCGAGACGGTGGGCGCTTTGAGGATTGACGCCGTTTGGGCTTCTGTTTATATGTTTCTCGCTATCTGGCCGTCCGCATGCGTTACCGCTTCAAAGAGCCAGCTCTCAAATGTCGCGCACGGAAGTTCGATCGCCAACGCCAGAGCGCATCCCGCCGCGTACGAGACGATGACGGCGACGAAAACCAGGGACAGCTGACATTTCACATCATCATTATCATATAAGAGCCTGCAGAATGCAACGACAACCATCTGGTAGAGCGTCGTAAAGTGGAATGGCTGCGGGCGCGAGAAGTTGTAGATCTGCAAGTTCCCTCGACAGGGCAAGAGAGGTCACAAAACCTGCAGCAGGATCGGGTGGATGAGGTAGGCGGCGAAGGTCATCCGGGAGAGGGGAAGGAAGGCGCGCCAGCCGAGAAAAGCGTTCAGCATTGCTAAACGTCCCCTTGCATGGACTGTATAGATTGAGGCTTACGCGCTCGCTTGGTGGCGCACGCGTAGATCACCCAAGCCAGCGAGACCGAGTATGCGGGTCGACCGAATAGGGCGTAGCCGACGCGCCAGACCTGCGCTCTCCCGGTCGGGTTTCACTCGAAATGTGCAAAGCAATGCAATACAATTCCTTTCTCTCAAAAGAATAGCATCGAAATAGCGATGGAATGCGGCGAGAAACCTAGCCGACCCCATATCGTTTTGGACTCATTGCCGCTGAAGCGTGCTCACCTCGCTGATCTCGCCCGTGCTCGCGTACGTCCAGAGCCCGAAGATCGAGTAGAGACCTAGGGCGGCGGCCGTGATCCAACCGACCGCCCAAGCAACTCGTATCCGAAGTTCCGTCGTCGAGTCGACGCGACCACGTACGCGCTGCAATCGCACGCGCGTTTTGAGTCAAAGTGATCGGCTTTCCATTGTTTCATGAAAGCATCAAAGTATTCATGGAATGTCGCCGCAAAATACCAAAACTCGTCCGTCTACAAACACCAACAACAAAAGAGCTAGTTTGTTCAATTCCTCGGAGAAAGTCTCAGAGTCTAGAGAGAGGCATCGATCGAACGACAAGAACAAGAGGCCGTCGACTTTTCTCGCTCACCGTCGCATTGTGATTTCCCGCAGTGGTGTTGTTGTTCTTCTCCAAGAGCTCCTTGTAGAGCATGTATCCGACGATGATGCCAACGATGTAGGGGCAGCAGCGGACGTACGGCTTCACGTACATGTCCGACCAGTAGGCGCTCAGCTTCTTCACACTGCACTCCACCGGATCACTGTGTCGCTCACTCAACACCGTTACATGTCAAGATTGGTCGTTAGCAGTGGCGCGGGCGGGAAGTCGTTGACCACCATGAGGTACCACTGCAGCAATTGCGAGCCCAGAATCAGGCCGATGGCCAAGATCAGACAGCGAGAGCCAAATCTAAATGTTGTAGCGAATAACGGTGCTGTCGCGACAAAAAGCGGGAGGACTTGTGAAAGCCGACGACCAGAAGTGGCGCCAGGACGACGTGGAACTGGACGTCGTTCGCCAGATACCAGGTCCAGCCCATGCACTAGGATGAGGAGACGATCATACATATCTGGCAACGCGATGAGCCATCGAAACTGATTTCTCATTCGAAATGTTCTTTGCAAATGTTGACGACCGTTGGCAGATTCAGCATGAATGGCACCGAAAGCCTATGCGCACACGACCAAACAGATCATCGAAATTGAGAGCGATACGGAGAAAAGGAATGAACGGGAAGAGAGGTGCTCACACACTCGACGTCCTGGTAGAGGAAGTTGTTCATGTAGATGAGGTTCGTCCACCAGGTGTAGCTGAAAGTCGCCTTCCATTACAGCCACTCCAACGCGCTCACCGACAGCCCAGCGGTTCGATCGGTCTCCAGAACGGACCGTCGGACGCGTTCGCGAACAGGGTGACGTCCAGCACCATGACGGCGATGTAGAGCGGATAGAGCCTGAGCAAAGTTTCTTCGTCAAATGGCGTCTAGCCTACGCGCACACATACACAATTCAAACCATCGCCTAGGTGGCTGGAACCAATGAATTGGACAAAGAGGGAAAAGAAAAGGAAATGTGCACACCGAGTGAGTCGGCGCACGACGAACATCAGCCACATGATCGGTCGGTCAATGTGGAAGGCGCGCTGCGCGATCTTCTTCAGCGTCATGAACGAACACAGGAGACCTGCAACGGCGTGCTTTGATCGAAATTCGCACACGGCTGGCACAGAATCAATGAGCTAGGCTTTCCCTAAACGAGCATTCGAAAATCCATCGCTAGCTGGCTCAACGAATACAAAAGACTTCGACTTTGAAATAGTGCCACCCTGCTCGAAAGATTCGACTTACCGGAGAGCAGGAAGAACGAGTCCACGGCCAACGGCGCTTGCACGATCACTTGCGTGTAGAACTGCTGAGGGAAGTCGCGCAGCGTCGGGATCAGGTTATCTTTTCGCTCGAAATCAGTCAGACACCAGAAAGAATGCCAACCGGTGGTGAGACTCGTCCCGATGTAGTAGTACGTGTGCCCGAGGATGATCCAGGCCATCGAGAGGAAACGGACGCCGTGGATCGCGTCGATCTACGTATTCGGTGGAACAGCAACGCTGATGCTGGGGCGAATTACCTGGCCGTCTCCTTTTGCGGTCTTCAGCAGCGCGCGCCCGTTTTCGCGGACCGAGAAAGCGACCAGCATCCGAACCAGCCAGTCTGCAAGTCGAAGAAGCCGTGTGCACATACGTATGTCTGTCTCCTCGACGGGCTGTTTGCGAGGATCGCACCGGTCAAACCCGCCGCCGCTATGATGGCTGATCAACGGACTGGCTATGCGTGTGCAGTGTGTCTCAGGCTTTAGCGCGGTCGGATACAGTTGACAGACGGCTAGTACTCTCGCCACTACGTCGCGTCGTGATCAGTCGTTCGCTGCACCGCGCTGCCGTAGACTGCAGTGCACGTCCCCTTGCCGGGATCGTCTCTTGATCCCCTGGACGAATGCCAACCCGGTTCCTTGCGCAGCAGCGCCCATCGACTGTTGCGCATCATGTCTCGGTTTTCTCCCGCCTTCTCTAGTTTTTGCGCCCTCCCTCCCCTCGTTCCCGCATTCCGATCCCTCTACCGGTCCTGTTCCTCGCCCTCGCCCTTCTTTCTTTGGCCATCCTTCTCGGCCACCCACCCTCTGCCTTATTTGTCATCCTCATCCCAGTCAATACAACAATATTTGCGCGCGGTGCGCAATGCGCGCCTGTCTCGAGTGTCAAGTACGTACAACGCCAGCCAGCGTTGCGAGCTTCTCTCTTCCATTCATGGTTCGTCTTTTTCCCCTTCGTCGTCGTCGTCGTCGTCGTCACCGTCGCCGTCGCTGCGCCGCCGTATGGCTGGCTACCTCGATCTCTCCTCCCAACATGATCCGGGCACACGCGCGCAACGGAGATCCCCCGGAGAGCCGGTTCTCCAGTGAAACCTATAGTGCGTGTGCCCTTGCCCCCCTCTTTCTTCCAGGGAGGGAACGACCCGGGAAGGATCCAGTCTCCTCCACCCATCCCCCCTCCTCCTCCCCCCGCCGCCCGTGTCTTCCCGTACGACGTGGTGGTGGTGGTGGTGGTGCTGCTGCTGCTGCATTCTTCCGCCGTCTCACTCACGGACGCCGTCCATCATGGACCTAGACTTCCGGCGTCTCGTCCTAGCCACCATCCTGATCTATCATCAGTTGGCTCATCATCTAGTCGCCGAAGCCTGTGTCTTCTGCTCGCACCACAGCACCGTCGCCACGCCGAATATGCTGATGGGGAACGTGAATCCGACGCCTATTCCCGGAAACAGCGTTGGATCGATCGGCAGCTCCATCTTCTCATCGTCCCGCACCGGACTCCCTTCTACAGCATCTCCACTATCGTCGCCATTGTCATCGTCCGCTAGACACTTTCTCTTCTACACGGACCACGAGGGACCGCATCTACGGGAATTCTCCCCATCAGGACTGCTGCCCGAACTTATGGGACTGTTGTCTTCTCCAATCGGATCATCCATCTCATCTTCGTCCTCGCCACCTCCTTCACCACCACCATCCCCTTCACCGCCTCCATCGATTGAAGTTCCAACGCCGACACCGTATTCGGTGAACAATCTGTACTCCCGGATGGGGGCGATGCTCGGACGGGAACTGGCCGCGAGGTTTGCATCGCCGCTGACGGCCAACAATAACCGGAGGGCCGTTGTGGACTCTCAGATTGGAAGTGGAAACGACAAGACCAACAAAGGGTGATGAAATGGATGACTAACTACTGAGGAGAAGGGAACGTGTTCAGGCCCATCATTGAGCTGAAGGTAGTGAACGATGGCGGAAATGCGGGTGTACTTCCGCCGACCGGCAGCACTTTCCCGGCCTCGTTTTCCGCACCCTTCGAGGCGATCCAACAAGGCCAGGGCGGTAAGAATCCCTCGTCTTGTCGCATCTGGCGGAAACAAGCCGCGCATCCTTGTGCGGCGGTCGTCTAGAAGTTGAGAGCTTGCGCTGTTTTGGCTCCATAGAGAGCGCCCGAACACCAATGCTATTGGCATGCTGCCTAGAGACGATGATGATGTGAGGAAGATCGTTGAGTCGTTTCAATCGGACTGCGCCGCGATGACAGCCTCTGGATCATATCGCCTTTTCAGTGCGCCTCGACCCCTCCTCGCCGGCCAACCTCCGCGGCGCGCTTCCTCTCTTCGTCTCGTTCACGCCCCCGGCACCGTTCCATCCGCCTTCGTCCGACGGCGGCTCCTCGATCGCGTCGCTGCCGCCGCTCCCTCTGCCTCAGCCCCTCTCCCCCATGATGCACTCGAATTCGCTGCCATCCTCGCCCGTCGGATCGTCTATGCCCATGGTCCAGAGGCGTCTCATCATCACGCCCAGCCGTCCGACGCCCCCGTGCAGTCGGTGCTCCCTTTTGGACGGGTGGAGTCTCGCCGATGCTCTGCTTCATGACGTCGTCGAACTGGAGGCAGTGAAGGCGGCAGCGGCAACGGCCGCCAAATATGCCAGGCGAATGAAGGGCGCTATCTCGTCGTCGTCGTCGTCGGCCGAGAAGACAGGCCGCTCGACGCGACCGAAGCACGTCACGCTGAACACGACGACGACCACCACCACCACCACTACGAGGGCTGCCGTTCCGCTCACAACCACTACAACGACTGAACGTCCAATGAGCGCGACGACGACCACGACGACCGAGGTCCCGATCCTGCAGTCGCCACTGGGATACCTGCCAGCCGTGTTCCCCAACTTTTCGTCCGTCCCACGGAAACGACTCGCAATGGGACCACCACCACAGCTACACCCCATGGAACCACTATACCCCATGATACCACCACCACCGCACCCCATGGAACGACCATCGCTACATCACATGGAACCACCATCGCTACATCACATGGAATCACTATCACTACATCCTCCCATGGAATCACGACCGCTACATTCTTCCATGGAGTCACGATCGCTACATTCTTCCATGGAATCACTATCGCTACATCCTCCCATGGAATCACGATCGCTACATTCTTCCATGGAATCACTATCGCTACATCCTCCCATGGAATCACCACCGTCACGTCCTATGGGACCACCGCCGTCACGCCCTATGGGACCACCGCCGTCACGTCCTATGGGGCCATCGCCGTCGCGTCCTATGGGATCACCACCGTCACGTTCTATGGGGCCACCACCGTCACGCCCTATGGGATCACTACCGTCACGCCCCATGGAACATTAGACTTCCGAGGTGAAGAAAACAGCAACAAGAACACTCGCTATCAGTCGTCGTACAAGTATCGCTTCGCCCTTATCCAGTAATGAAATGCATGCGGAGACGCGGCGGAGTCGAATAGAACCGATACGACTCGCGAGCGAAGGGCTGCCGCCCGGTCATCATCAACTAAGATGCAGCATGGAGAATCCATCGATCCCGAAAGTCAACGTAGGTCTACTTGCTCTTCTCTCTACGACGGGAAGATGCTTCAGATAGCGTGATACACACTGGACGGTCAACATTGATGTCAGTTGTAAATGAGAAAAACGCACATTGCCCTGAAGGGACTGCTGCAAAACGCGAACCGTGCATGCCAGGTTTTGCCCGCTGCAATAGAACATAAGATGCTAGAGCGGAACCGATTCTCTGTCCCGAGCAGATGTTCAAGTAAATTAGCTGCTTACGCGCTTCCTCGCGCCTCGCTTTCCTGGCCGCAGGCGCTAGCTCCGTGATCTCCGGCTTGTCGGGCTCGAAGACCAGCACATCGTAGAGGGTTCCGAAAGCCATGGCGACCACCACAAAGACCGTAGCGTATCTGCCATTGCGACAATTGCACTCCTCTTCAAGTGGTGTTGCCTACACTGCGACGGTGTACAGCGGTTGGCCGGTCACTTTCTGTCGAGCCTCCTCGTTCTTACACTCCACCGAAGCTGAGCAAACCACGCTCCGTCCGACGGCCGACTCGACGAGTTGGGTGGCTGAAATTGGCATGCCTCGTGTCTAGTGGCTAGAAGGATCACTGAAATTGACGA
>JACMII010000448.1:0-17748 GCA_014805405.1 Bunonema sp. RGD898
TTCGAACGAGTTCCCCTGCAGCCCGGAGAGAACGGAGAGGACGGTCAGCCTGGCCAGGAAGGAAAGGCTGGAACGGCCGGCATCAGCCTCTCGTACAACCAGGAGAAGCCCGGCTGCCAGACGTGCCCCGCTGGTGAGTGCCATCCCTCCGCGGCTCCTCAGACTGTTTTCTGCCTGTGTATGAGAGCAGCGTTCTCTCACGGTTCCGTATTTGCGCACAAAAGGGGCGAGCTCTCTACATCACCGTCTTGTAGGACCGCCCGGACCCCCCGGCCCCGATGGCCCGGCTGGCAACCCAGGTCTGTTGAGACGAGGCATTGGCACCGACCGATTACTTGCTTAGGTCCCGACGGTCAGCCCGGAGAGGACGCTCAGCCCGGAAACGACGGACAGCCCGGCCCTGCTGGTGCGACGATTGTTTCGCTCTTTTCACAGTCTCGTATCTAGGACCCCCTGGCGATGCTGGCAACGATGGACAGCCCGGTCAAGCGGGACCCCCTGGACAGCCGGTGAGAATCGAATGCGATAGAGGGAAAAGAGTGACACGACCAATAGGGCGCGCCTGGAACCCGATCCACCTCGCTGCCTGGACCCCCCGGCCCACCTGGTCCGTGACCCATTTCACGCCTTGCAATCCCGTATTTAGGACCGGTCGGACCGCCCGGAACTCCTGGACAGGCTGGTCAGCAGTCGCCTCCCGGTCAGCCTGGACCTCAGGGTTTGTGATTCACGTCTCACCGCGTTGCAATCTCGCATCTAGGACCTCCCGGACCGCCCGGCGGCAACGGCGACGACGGACAGCCCGGACAGGTAGGACTAGGGTCCGAGTGCGAGAGCAACGCGGTGATTGCAGCCTGGAGGCCCAGGACAGGACGGAGAGCCGGGCAAGGACTCGGAGTACTGCCCCTGCCCTCGTAAGTCTCCCCCCCCTCTCTCCTTCTCTCTTTGCGAATTCGTCGCCCGCCCGTCCGATGTCTTGAAAGGGAGAAGCAAAGCGATATCGCTTCAGCGCGCGGCGCTCCCTCGGCGCCGGTGGAGAACGTGCCGGAGACGAAGCCGAACTACGAGCCGGCCGCCCCTGCCCCGCAGGAGCCGGCGAACCCGTACCGCTTCCGCGGCATGTCGCGTCGCCGATCCCGCAAGAACTCGGACCGCCACCACGCCGGCATCTCGCACCGACGCGCCGCCGCCGCGAAGGTCGTCGCCTAAATGGCCGTCTCCCCACAGCACGACAACATGTGCATGCTATGGAAACAATGAAGAAAGCGACTGTCGATTGCCTGTTGTTTGTGCACCCCTCTTACCGGCGCGAGAGGTTTATGCGGCGCGCGCGCTCATTCGGTCGCTGCCATCAAATTGAGGGAAATTACGTGGTGCAGCGCCGCCGCGCAACAGAGAGAGAGAGCAGCGAGCAATTGGCGATGCACAATCACATTTACTGGGAGGGGGCGGAGGACGATCTATGACGACTGGCGGGCACAGCATTCCTACTCTCCTCAAGTCCCACTTCTGAACACACACATCAAAGATTTCTTCGCGCTTCTACCTTCCACCAGGACGGTAGCTTGGTGACCGACGGCTGTAGGACTTTTGCTCGCCGAAATAGCAAGTATGAAGACAAGCCGTCGAAGGAAGCGTTCAAGAAAGTCGACTGGCTCTCCGAGAATATTCAGTTACCGTTGTCAAAACCGAGCGACTTCCGTACTCGGTCTACCGGGTCCTTCGGGGACTGGGAGAAACGACTCAACTGGCGAACTGTAGAACGAATAGTCGGACGAGGGGAGGGGAGAGGAACCGTCGCATTGCCTCCTCCTCGTCTCTTTTCACATGCGCGCATCTCTCATGCCATTTCCTCTAGGATTCGGATGACCACGTTCGTTTGTGAGTTCCCGGTCCCTTCGATCTCGCTGGAGTCCCTTTTCAAGCGCATCGTCGAGTCAAGTGGCAAGGCAATGTTTTCCAAGAACACATGTCCGTCGAATGGAACCCACAGCACGTATTGCAAGGACTATGAGCTCACTTTGCATTCTCGTGAATGTTCTGCTGCACCGCCAGGAGGCAGTGCGTTCCAAAATTTCTTTTCGTCTGCCACAGGCCTTTCGACCGAGCTGGACGCGAGAAATTACCTCAAACTTGGGTAATTAAACCGAAGAAGAGGTGGCGCTGAGCGAGAAGAAGCAGGTAACTGGCGAATCTGACTGGAAGAGGAAGGGCAGCAGACGAGTAATGGGAAGAGAAGAAGGTGAAGGGGGTCTAGAAGAGAAGGCAGACGACGAGTCGAAGCGAGAGAGAGCGAAGAGACGGGAGAGAGCTGAGCGCGAGAGAGCAGAGACGCAGACGACGAGATAGGGAGAGCGGGGCAAGACGCAGGCCTCGCTTACGACCACACCGCGCTGAGCATACGCGATCCCGTCCGATCTCGCAAGTCAAGCAGCGCCGGGCTGGGTTAGTACTTGGATCGGAGACGGCCTGGGAATCCCCAGTGTTGTAAGCACTTTTTGCTACGCGGGGAGGGGGAATGGGTAGGATGGTGGAGTGTGGAGTCCGAAACGCATGTGCCAGCGCGGCAACTAACACGAGGAACGCCGGGATTTCCCAACTTTTCTCCACTCGGGGCAGGGACACACCGAAGAGTCACAAGCGTAGGACAGCGGGAGCGACAACAACCGTGTATGCGTGCACAAGTGCCCTGCGACCATTTGTTCTCGTCTGCTCTTCCCGTCGCGCTATACCGCAACGGCACACATCGACGGTGGAGAGCGGTCAGACTTCCCGACCGCTTTGCTGCCGTCCGCGCAAGTCCGCGCAAACACGGCAGAGCCACCACATTCCCGTCGTTCCGTCAGCACTACAACGCACTGCCCGAATTGTCCGATCCCATATGGCCCAGACGCGAGGAGAGCGGTCGTCCTTTATTTCCGGTTGGACTAACATTGATGTGAGAGGATAGTTGCCCTGAATATGGCCGTATTTTGTGGATGCTCAATCTCGTAGAAGATATGTGGCCCGTGTCGTGTGAATATGTCGATGCACGGGGCGCAAGGAACTACTTGTCTCGTGCGTCCGGCGATGACGCACGATTTTCCCTTTGCTTTACTACGCAGACACTACTCGTGGAGATGTAATCTCGATCGCCTAGACCACATCCAGACATTCGCATCCCGGGCAGAAGATTTTGTCCCGGTTCAGTGCCTCCAACTGCTTGTACTCGTCGGCGGAGAACACGAGGTCGGCCGACTTGATGTTCACAGCGGCGTAGGCCGGCTTGTCGCACTGCGGTATTCAGTTGTGTTATTCATTGCACCGTGTCAGGTACCCTCGGAATGATGGCCACCTTCTCCGGAGTGGCATTCAGCGCAAAAGCGTACAGCACCGTCTGAATATTGTACTGATGTCATTGCGAGAAAAGAATCAACTCGCCACCTGAGGAGTGGTGTTGTACTTTTCGACAAGCTTCTGAACAGCAGGCTCGTTCAGGACTTCCTGATTTCCCCAGCAAAGAGACGAAAACGCCTGAATCACTGCGTTTCTTTCCGGGTTGGATTGAAAAATGACCTCGAAGAGAATCCCTTTCTCGTGGCAGTATTGGCGAAGCTGGTTGCGCGTGAAATAGGGTTGGAACTCGCACTGGTTGACGGCGGGCGTCTTCAATCCCGCCTCCGCCAGCTGGTCAAGATGCGGAATTAGAAAGGAGGATACACCGACACTACGAATCAGGGCCTCGTCTGAAAGCGATTCTCAAGCCAACGAACCGAATTCACCTTGCAGTTTGAGCAGCGTCACATAGGTGGCAATTCGGTTGGGTTTGTTCACTGGATCATCGTCCTTTCCCAACACTCGATCGCGTGGATAGTGGACCAAGACGAGATCGATGTACCTGTGAATCGCCTCATTTCGTAGCGGCAAAACGCCAGCATACTCGACTTGGAGCTTCTTCAACGCTTCACCGACGATTCGACGTGTTGCCACGTCCTGCGGCTCGTCATTCTTCACGGGCACCTTGGTCGTGATGAAGACGTCAGCGCGTGTAAGTCCGAACTCCGGCAGAAGCTTCTGTCTTCAAACTGTATCCGACAAGCGCAACGGACGGCACCTTTAGCGCAGCACCAAGTTCTGCTTCGTTGCCATACAGCTGAGCCGTGTCAAAAGCTCGGTATCCGCTCTCGAGGGCAGCACGCACGGCGATTTCGACGGCGTCCGCTCCTATGGGGTTAACGGGGCTTTCAAACATTACCCAAAGATAAAGATGATACCGTCGATTTGAGCGATGCCCAGACCCACGTAGGGCATCTCATAGCCAGTGTTCAGCTTTCGCGCACCTCCTTTCACATTCGAGAACGACATCGTGCACGGTCTTTGATCACTGCTGTTGCAAGCAACTCGTTGCCAGCGAACGCTTATCGTCGGCACTTTACACAATCACGCGGGCCGTTTGCTCCACTCGGGTGGAGACGCCAAAGAATTCAAGTGCTTTACAGTGGTGCCATGGTGCATCGTGTAATGTTGTCATTCATTCTATCAGCGAAATGCAATCTCGGACACTTAGATCACATTCAGACAGTCGCATCCTGGACAGAAGATTTCGTCCCGATTCAGCGCTTCCAACTGCTTGTACTCGTCGGCGGAGAACACGAGGTCGGCCGATTTGATGTTCCCAGCGATGCGGATCGGATTGGCTGACTGCAGTGTTGAGTTTTATCGATCGTCGTTATCGTTGCAACGGTGTTAGATACCTTCGGAATGATAGCCACCTTCTCCGGAATGGCATTCAGTGCAAAGGCGTACAGCACCATCTGAATATCACATTGCGAGAAAAGAAACAATTCGTCCACCTGAGGAGTAGTGTTGTACTTTTCGACTAGTTTCTGAACAGCCGGCTCGTTCAGGACTTCCTGATTTCCCCAGCAAAGAGACGAAAACGCCTGAATCATGGCGTCATTTGCGAGTTGGACTGAAAAGTGACCTCGAAGAGAATCCCTTTCTCGTGGCAGTATTGGCGAAGCTGGTTGCGCGTGAAATAGGGTTGAAACTCGCACTGATTGACGGCGGGTGTCTTCAACCCGGCCTCCGCCAGCTGGTCGAGGTGCGGAATGCTGAAATTGGAGACCCCGACGCTCCGTATCAGTCCCTCGTCTGAAAGTGGTTCTCAAAGCAGCCGATTAAGTTTACCCTGCAGTTTGAGCAGCGTCGCGTAGGTGGCAATTCGGTTGGGTTTGTTCACCGGATCGTTGTTCCTTCCCACCACTCGATCGCGTGGATAGTGAATCAAGACGAGATCGATGTACCTGTAAATCGCCTCACTTCGTGGCGGCAAAACACCAACATACTCGACTTGGAGCATCTTCAGCGATTCGCCAACAATTCGACGTGTCGCCACGTCCTGCGGTTCGTCATTCTTCACGGGCACTTTGGTCGTGATGAAGACGTCAGCGCGTGCAAGTCCGAACTCCGGCAGAAGCTTCTGTCTTTAAACCGTATCCGACAAGCGCAACGGACGGCACCTTTAGCGCAGCACCAAGTTCTGCTTCGTTGCCATACAGCTGAGCCGTGTCAAAAGCCCGATATCCGCTCTCGAGGGCAGCGCGTACGGCGATTTCGACGGCATTCGCGCCTGCGGTTTTGACGAGATTTCAAACATTGTCCGAAGATGAGGATGATACCGCTGATTCGAGAGATGCCCAGACCCACGTAGGGCATCTCATAGCCAGTATTCAGCTTTCGCGCACCTCCTTTCACATTCGAGAACGACATCGTGCACGACCTTTGACCGCACTGCTGCTGCAAGCAATTCGGTGTCAACAAGCGCCTATAGTCTGTACTTTACACAGCCACGCTGGACTGGAGCATTTGGTATTGAACTTTCAGAAAACAACAATCCCTCTCCCTGGCAACCCGTGGCCGGAGTCCGTGTTGGCTGCATGCCGGCCCGTCTTCTGAGACTTGGTAACTCACCTCTGAGACTTGGTAACTCGCCGCTGCGACTCTGGGCCACAACCACACGGTGTGTGAAGCGCATTCGCATCGGCACATTTCAACGCACAGGATGTCGCACGACTCGAAGCAGCACGAGTTCACGAATGCTCTTGCACAGGAGCGGTCGCCATATCTGCTGCAGCATGCACACAACCCTGTCGACTGGCTGCCGTGGTCAGAGTCAGCCTTCCAGAAGGCCAAGTCCCTGAATCGGCCCATCTTCTTGTCAAGTGATTTCAGCTGACAGACGATGCCATGCAGTTACAGTCGGCTACTCGACGTGCCACTGGTGCCATGTGATGGAGCGGGAGAGCTTCGAGGACGTGGAAACTGCGCAACTGCTCAACGAGAACTTTGTCTCGATCAAGGTGCGACGACTGAGTGTTGCAAAAGGACGCCCAGAGGACAGGTTGATCGTGAAGAGAGACCGGATGTGGATCGCATCTACATGTCCTTTCTGACCGCAATGACCGGCAGCGGGGGATGGCCGTTGTCCGTCTTCCTCACGCCGGACTTGCAACCGATCACGGCCGGCACCTACTTCCCCCCAACCGATCACTACAACCGCCCCGGCTTTCGGACCGTGCTTCGACTGGTCCACGGAAAAGTGAGTCCGCCTCCATGTTGGTTCCTCTCATCACGATTTCTCTAGTGGCAAAACAGCGGATCGGACATTGTGGAGCAGAGCCAGAAGATCACGGAAACCCTGAGGAAGATGGCCCTGTCACAGCAATCCGAACCTCCAGCCAGTGATGTGAGTCTGGTCAACGGTCAGAGAGTGCCGCTCGTTTAGGTAGCCACTCGATCTTGTCTCGCTGTGCTGACGAGCAGTTTCGACGAGGAGAATGGAGGGTTTGGGGATGCGCCCAAGTTCCCAAAAGCCAGTGAGTTTGTGGTCGGGATAAGTTGGAGCCGAGTTCAGGCGACCTCGAATTCCTGCTCTGGGTCGGTGCGACACGAATCGCCGAAAAGGACGGAAAGAAAGCGCTGGAAATGTTATATCGAACCCTGGACAAGATCCAGATGGGCGGCATCCACGATGTAGTCGGCCATGTGAGCAAACCGCACGTCATGATGAGTAGCGCGCCCTCCGTTCAGGGATTCCACCGATACTCCGTGGACGCGACCTGGCATATTCCACACTTCGAGAAGATGCTCTACGACCAGGTAGAAGACGAGCGAGACGACGATCACTCCTTCAGTTGTGCATCTTCAGGGCCAACTGCTCTTCGTCTACGCCGACTACTGTCGACTGACGGGCGGCCGATTTGCGGACGTTCTCGTCGACATCGTCCAGTACCTGGAGCAGTCGCTCTCGCACAAGGTATTCGAATTCGGTGCACGATCGCAGTACACGATAGGATGGCGGCTTCTTCGCGGCGGAGGATGCGGATTCGTTGCCCGAAGCGGGCGCTCAGGGGAAAAAAGAGGGGGCGTTCTGTGTGTGGACGAAGGCCGAAGTCGAGGAGGTAGTGCTGGAGTGCATGTCCGCACACACATCACTCACCTCAGGTTCTGGCGAACGAGAAATCATCCGCTCCCGGCAAATCGCTTGCCGACGTCGCCGCACTGTACTACTCGATTCGACCGGAAGGAAACGCACCCCCATACACGGATCCGCACGACGAACTGAAGGAGAGAAACGTACTGCACATGCACAAGTCGCATTCGGAGCGGGCGCTCGAGCTTGGAACTACGGAGGACGCGCTAGCAAAGGACATCGCCAAGATTCTGGTTAGGTGTCGTCTCGCGTAACTGCAACCAGTTGCGCACGCACAGACTGCACTCCGTCAACGACGCAGCACCCGTCCGCTTCCGCATCTGGACGCCAAACTGGTGACGGCCTGGCAGGGACTTGCAATCAGCGGACTCGCCAAGGCCGGAGCAGCACTGAATCGTGTCGACTGGATCGAGAGGTCATCATCCACCCCTCCCGCCCTCGCCTTGCTTCTGAAGCGGTGGTGATTGTTCATTCAGGGCGACGAGATGCGTCGACTTTGTGCAATCGAACCTCACCGCTCCGGATGGACGCCTCTTGCGGTGCACATACGGATCACGAGACGGTGCATTGAAGCAAATGTTCGCCCTCTTCTGTTGTATGTCTCCCAATCCGGGAATCATCGTGCAGATCGCAGCCGATTCACGGATTTTGTGAGGACTACGCCTACCTGATCCAGGGATTGCTCGATCTGTACGATGCGAGCGGTGCTGAGGACGTGCTCCATTGGGCGTCGGACCTCCAAGGCCACATGGACAATCTGTACGTCGGCCCAACAGGATCTCTTGAGAATGCCGATCGAGTTTAGGATGTGGGACACGGACAACTCGACGGGCTACTTCTCTGCGCCGGCTGGAGACAAGAGCTGCATCGTCCGAATGCTGGAGTGTAAGTTGCAGTGCTTCGCTCGACACCAACTGCAGAAATCGTCCGACTTGAGAAAGCGAATGTACAGATCGAGACGGCGCCGAGCCTTCGCCAAACGCAGTTGCCGCGCACAATCTCGTCCGACTCGCACGTCTACTGGATTCGGATGCTCACAAGAAGCGTGCACAACAGGTTGGCGTGTGCTCTGCTCGATCCTCCTCCAACAGTCTGTCTGTCGCAGATCTTCGAAGGCGCCGGCCTACTTCTGGCGCAACGTCCATTCGCCGTGGCGCGGATGGTGGTCGCGTTCGACGCGCTGGAGAGGAGCTATCCCAAAGTCGTGGTGGTTGGAAATCCCGAGGATCCGGTGGTACGCGAATGGTTGTCGGAGATTCGACGCGCGCTCGTCCCCAATGTATCAGCCGTCGTCCTGGACCCTGCCGGTATCATCATCCGTGTTGTTGTTGAAAGTCTATGGAACACATGCACGATCCAGGATCGGAGTGGCTGTGCGAAAAGAACGAGGAGCTGGCCATGTACAAGGAGATGCCTTCGCCGTGTGCCATGATCTGTCGCGACGACACGTGTGGAATGCCGATCTTCGACAAGAAATCGCTGCTCGACAAGATAGCTACAATCGCCGCCGCCACCACCGCCGCGTCGAATTGCCCAGAAAAGTGACCCGAGATCGAGCTAGCCATAAAGTAAAGTAGAGGCGATGAAAAGCATTGTGGAATCGTCATCTCATCACGCTGTAGTGTGTGTGTAGCCCGAGAAGCAAAGGAACGCATTGATCATATTGTGCTGCGACCGAGTGAGCAACGATGCCGCTGCGCATCACGGAAGAGGAGAGAAACCACGATGTCTTGTTGTTTGTGTTGTCCGAAATCATCATCACAGCGACGCGTCCGATTGTTGTCCATCCGATGTGTCCATCTTGTGGCGAGCGAGGCGAATAGGCTAGGAGGAGGAAGAGGAGGTGGTGGTCGTGTTGGCGACGGCGGCGGCGGCGGCGGTGTTCTGCGGAGTGTGCGGTCGGGACGAGTTGTTGCTGTTCTGCTGCAGTCGTGTCTTGGACGCGATGTCGGTCATCACCGAGTCCACGACCCCGTCCATCGGATTGTATGCCTCTTCCGCGAATTCCTCGCGCATGGCGTGCACTCTGCATTCGAACGCGCGATCTCCAATCGCAAGACCGCAAATCGACAACCTCAGAAGAGTGACGATGTCGGCGTGCTGGTGTTGCAGAGCCAGCGAGCACGCGTCATTGCCGTTGTCGTCCGGAGCGGACCCGGAGATGGCGGCTCCCCGACGTAGCAGTTGCCAGGCACATCTGTAATAGCGGCGGAGACCGCATTGCCGACAATGCACGCCTCGCATACGTGGTGTGACCGCGCTCGGACGCGTGATGGATCGGAGTCCGTCCGGTGTCGTCCTTCACGTCCACTCGAGCACCGTTCACGAGAAGGAACTCGAGCGCTTCGATTTGGTTCTGAAGGAAGACGGGCGTGTATCGTCAGAGAGATGGCAATCGGGAATGTCAGACGTTGAGAACGGCCTCGTGGAGAGGTGTTCGCGAGTGTGGCGGCGCGGGTTGGCTGAAGTCGGCGCGAATCGCTCGCGCCTCACTGAGCGCCTGCACGTCGCCCTCGGCGGCAAACGCGCACAGCGCGGCGGGATCCGTGAGACCGTCCTTCGATCGTCGCATCCATCGCCTCTCCTCGTACTTGGCACGAACCCAGGCCTCGCGATCCGCGCGCGACGTCTCCATTCCACGAGCGCGCGCCGGCTGCGACTCGGCGGCGCTGTCTGGGCTGTAGGCGCGCAGGTAGATCGCGTTCACCACGTCGTTGCCCAGCCTGTGCGGTGGAACGCTTCGTAGTGGAACCAATCCGAGAATGGTGGGGCGGCACCTCTCCAGCAGGGCGATGAGTGGAGCGTCGAGCTGGTCCATGGTCAGTGACCGGATCTTGCTCACTTGCACGCCCATCGCTCGATGACACGCGCCGCACTCGATGCACAAGACAATCTAGGGGATCGGCGGTGTTGCGCAGTGCCTATCTACCGCTCAGCACTCACCCCGAGATTGATGGACACCCACTTGGGGTGCGGCAACGAGCAGTCCGCGCAGACCGTGTTCCCCGGCACGCGATGCACCCGTTCCAAAGCCGACGGCTCTGGGGCCGAAACGGACGGACAGCAGGCGACGCTGCTCTCCGCACCACTCGACGATGCCGGCCTCTCGTCGGATCGTTGTCCGTTCAGATGGCCGGCGAATTCCGATCGCAACGAGTCCGTCGCTCTTGCTTGATCCAGCTGTTGAGTGTCGTCGGAACGCTGTACGACATGTTGAGTGCGCACTTCCAAGCAAGCTGTTCCTACGCTGCTTGACGGAGGAGTTGTGGCGTCGGTATCGGTCTCGTCGAGCGACGCGGGAGCCGAGGACAGTTTAGCCGATTGCGTTGCCAGCTGTGGCTGCGCAACGGGCGGTGTCGGTCGTCGTCGATGCATGGGCGGCAGTCGAGCGTTGGAGACGTTCATCTCCTGCTCGTGTAACTGCTCGATCGTTCGCTGCAACGCCCGCAGCCAGGCCGAGCAGAGCGCATCCGAATCCGCCTGGAGAACGTGCAGTCGAGACGGTGTGATCAGCTCGAAGCAGTGCGGTCGTTCCGGCGGATTCGACGACAGCGATCCGACGGCCGGCCGAACCAGGCACAGTCGAAGATCCTCCTCCATCACGGTCACGTCGTCCGAGTCGCCCGATCGATGCTGGTACATCTGAGGACGAGCTGACGATTCGACAATGGAGCCAGTCAAACCGACCAGTCTGTGGTCGCGAATCTGGAACCAACGTCGCTGCCACGTCTTGAAAGCGTTGGAAGACCGCTTGTAGAGATACCCCTCCAGAACCACCCCTTCGTTCGCCGAGCTAGCCGACGGCGAGCACGGCCGTTGAAAGACGTCCTTCGGTACCAGCGTGTGCAGGTCCTGCATGCGCCGTTGCACTTGCTTCGCGTTGTCCGCTAGCGATCCGATGCCGTCGGCCACTCCTCCGCCATCCGTCGTGGTCCACTCATCGAACTGCGCGTGTCCTCTTGCGAAGAGCGCTCGCGACTCGCAGACCCATGACCAGATCTGAACGCGTCACACCTCTTTCAGACCTTGCACGCATCGCGATCTCACCGCAGACAGCACGACGTGCTGTTTCCTGGCGTGAGCGGTGTTCAGCTGAGCGACATGGTCGAGTGCGGCGTGAGCGAAGCAGGTTCCGGCGGCGGTCACAGCGTTCCGACTGTCGGCGGCCGCCTCGGCCACAGCCGCGGCTCCAATGCGCGACGCCTTTCCTCCGCCCCTACGACCACAATGACCATTGGACGAGAGAGGATTACAAGCACCCACGCGGCATTCTTTGTCAGCGCATCGTCGAATGTCGCCGACACTGCGTCGAAGTGTTGTCGCGACTCGCTCACCTTCGCCAGGTCTCTGAGGCGCGTTCGATGTGGAAGGTTTCGTGTCGGAGATGGATACCTTGCAGCGAAATCGACCATGTCGCGTCGAAGGTCGGTCAATGACTTCTCATGGTAGGTCTTGATCAGGTGCAGGGTGTGGGCGCAAGCCTAGCTTCGAGTATGCGACGTACCAAGCAAGCGAACCTGGTGAAGCGCCGATAACGTACCACGCAAAACGTGACTCATGCTTCCGTCCGAACACTCTTGACCCAGTTGCTGAAGCGACACCGAGACCCGGCTGGAAGTAGGCGCAGTATTGTCACTCCCGTCTAACTGTCAACTCACTAGAATGCTGATATGTAGACGTCGCCGGCGTCTTTCATGCTCGTCACGTTCCTCAGAACCTGCAAGGCCTGCAGTGATTGAATGAAAACGACGACAAGACCTCGTTGAGCCTTGCATCGATGTTGTTGAAGTGAGCGTGATGGGTGGCCAAGTGACGACGGAAGCGGGGCGAGTCGCGAACCGCTTCGGATGGATCCAACTCGGTTGGACAGATGACCATCATTTCAATCGCCTGCAAAGAAAGCACGTCCAGGAGGAGATCGATGATCGACACGAAGCGGAGACGCACGCACATTCCCATCCACATCATCATCATCATCATCGTCATCACCATCAACGCAGACGATCAATGCCTTGGAGGGAGGAGAATCTGCCGTGAAGCCGGTTCGCAGTGAGAATTCGCGCGCGTGTGCGCACCACGGCCTCGTGCTAATGCGCGTGCCGTCGCTCGCAAGTGGTGTTACACTGACGCACCCGCGCAACGACAAAGGCGAGCGAGTGTGCAGAAGAACGCAGGGGAAATAAATAAACAATGGGCGCAGACACTCGAGTCTGAACAACCTCACTACACCTAGACATGCTTCAACGGAAGTCGTCGAACGTACGAACAGCTGGTCAAACGAGGATTCCATGCAGTGTTCTCTCTCTCTCCGCACAGTTCCACGACCGACAGTCTGTGCCGGTCTGCATTTTGCACTGCCCGTCGCTCATTTGAGCAGTCTCTTGCCCTGCTTCGAGACGAACGAGGCGATCATCACCGAAGATGGGACGATCGCAGCGAGCGCAGCAACAGCAACCACAACAGCAGCAGCCGCAGCAGCAGCAGCAGCAGCATCAAGGTGCGCTCTCTCTCCCGGAATTTGGCGCCAATGGCGCAGTTTAGGCCAGCTGTCGATTCTTCCCGGAAACTGCGTGATCTGCACCCGATGGCTGCGCATCTCCAACACGTCGGCATTGCGATGTGGTCATTGCTTCCACGCCCTCTGCATTTCCGAGTGGCTTGAGGTGTGAGAACTTGAGTCTGTAGGGAACGTGGATTTCAGCACCGTCACTGCTGTCCGATCTGTCGTGCCGATGTTGTTCCACAAGAGGTCGTCACCCGGCTGTATTTCGACGAATTCCAGACGGAGCCGAACGGCTTCTGCATTCCGGTTCAATCTGCAGTCCAATCTTTAGCTATATTCTCTTCTTTAGAAAGCTGGCGCCACTGCGCAACTCGAGGTTCAGCTGCTAGAGAGAAACGAGCTGCTGGTCAACATTCACAAGGTTATTAGCGACGTCTCGGGGTAGCCGGTCAGAGTGCGATGCAATAAGCAAGCTTCTTCGTTTAGATTTCTGCAAGAGCAGGTATCTGGCACCGAAGGGTCCTTGACAACGATCCGACATGCACGAACCAACGAAGCACTCGGACGTCTGAATGAAATCAGTGCTGCCATCTTCGCAAGTTTCCCGACTGCGCCTTCTCATGACGACGAAGCCTCCTTCGCCTTTCATCAGCCCCCCACAACGTCATCGTCCGAACGCTCGTCCACTTCATCGGCGTCACCGGAATCGGACTTGCCAAACGCTTCTCCGGCTTCACTGTCGGGAAATCAGGTTTTCACATCACTATCTACTTGGAGAATAGAGTTTTGAGGAGCTCCTGTCGATCGTGCGGTCCGTCTTCAACAAGGTGACGCCTACCACTCTGGACGTCCTCTCCGACCAGTTCATAGACCGCATGGTAGCGTTCTCTTGCCTCATCGCGAAAGAATAGCTGCAGAAAAACGTCGAGCAAGGTGACCTGGAGGCCGTGTGCGACCTCATCGTTCAGAAGGCGGCGGCCGACTCGATCTTCGCCAACACGTATGCTCGTGTTTGCGCACTCAAGGCAATTTCCCATATGATTCATGCCCTACTGCCGACAGTTCAGGTGGAAAGCGATAGAGGAGCGGGCAAATCGAGCAGCCAGTTCCAGCGAACCTTGATTCGGACCGTGCAGGTGCTGTACGAGCGCGGAGCCGAAGTCGAAAACAAGATCTGGGTGGACGAACAGCTCCTGTCCGCGGCGATCGTCGAGCGCAGACGAGCCTGGCTTGCTCGAGCGCAGCATGCTGTGGACGATGCTCGTCGCCAATGGATTGGAGTCGGAGTCTTCGTGGCTTCGCTCTTCATCCAAGGCGTCATTCCGAATCGCGTCATCCAGTACATCCTGCTGGATCTCGTCAAGAAGTTCACACCGGTTTGACACGCGTCATCTGTTCGCCTCAAACACTACGCGACTAGATCGACGTCGAGATGTGCGTCCGTGTGGTGGAGACGTGTGGCCATGCCCTGGAGAAGACCAACTTGCGAATTCTCGACATTGTCTTCATGGCTCTGCGATCCCGCTTCTTCACATTCGACTCCACTCGACTGCGGTAGCGTGGCTTCAGCAGTCCGCGCGAACCAATGCCGTTTAGATGCCTTGTTCTGGACCTCGAGGACTTGCGCGCCCGTCGCTGGCAACGAAAGCCATTCAAGGCTGGACCGATGCCGTTGGACGAGCTGTACGTCGGCAGCACCGTTTGAGTATACTCAAACGACACGGATCGATTGTTGATTGGGCAGCAGGTTATAGGATGTGATCCAGAAAACGCGCACAGCCTGCCAAGCACAGTATCTGGCGAAGTCGGGGGCGTACACGTTTTTGGATCATCCTGTTATAGTACCACGTCGATTGTTTGCTTTTGGGTAGAAGTCTAATTGGAAACAGCCCCGCCAACTTGTTGTTGTTGACATTTCCTTGAAAGCGTGGTAATAGATGTCTATGGCACACGCAAATGACAGCACATTCTCAATATCAAAGCGCGACCGACACAGGAGTTGACCGTAAATTGTTGTTGCCCAGTTGCTTTGCAGTCTGTGTGGTGTGGTCGGCTTGCTACGTCGGCTGTGTCTCTGCTCGAGCGCTTGCAAATGAGTTCGCTCGTGGTTAGTCATTTTGTACGGCTGATAGGAACTGACAACGTGCCCCTGAATAGCCGACTGCGCGTAATCCACACATCACTGATATGGCCGGTTTCGGTCCGTCCAGGTAGCCGATCAGACATTCCTCGCTGAGTTGAGACTTGTCGTTGGAGAAAAAGCGCCTCACGAGAAGCGGACCGTTTCCGTGTTGAGGTCTACTCGGTGATGACTGCGACACCTTCGACATTGTGACAAGGCCACAAAGCGCAACACAAGCGCTCTCGAATTCGCCCTGGTCCCGCCTCCTCACGCTATCGCCGCCCTCCTCCTGCTCCCTCTCAGTTCGCCTCCCACCTCTCCCACCCCTCCCATCTGCGCCTCCCTTCCACTTTCTGCCGTTCATTCGAAGATGACGACTCTCACGTTTGTGGTCGCCGCGCTGCTGTCTCTCGTTGTCGTGGTGGCGGACAAGAACCCAGCCGCATACTCGAAAAAGCTGCTGGTCTTCAAAAGGGGAAAAGCGCTGTAAGTTATTGCATCATTCTCAGGAGCAAAACGCAGACGTCTGAGTTATGTCGACGAAAACTATTCTTTCCTTGGAAGTCTAATAATTGCGGGTGACAACAACTAATTTAGGCTTCTTCCCGCCAACCGTAGACCCGAATGCTTCACCATCGACTTCGTTGCGAAAGCCACGACGTCGCAGGAGGAGAATGGGAAGTACAACCGTCTCACCGCGGATTACTCGGGCCACGTCGATGAATTCTATAGCGTCTTCGTCTCGGCGCACTACGAACGTTTCGAGGCGCTTCGCGCGGCAATGGAACCGAGCGTACTTTACTCATCGTTTTTGAGGAGCAAATTATAACGTTTGAGGCCGAGCAACAAACATCTCGGGAAACGTCAGCGAGCGACTATTCTGAGCGACGCCGCAGGCGGTCCGTGCCGATAGGCATTGCGACGACCGCGGCGGAATTCACCGTGGCGACGAAGGGTTCCCTTTCGGAAGTGAACCGAACGTTTGCGAACCTCGAACGAAGGGCTGTACTGTTCGAAAAACTCCAATCCGGCGTGGACGATGCGATGTAAGCGGAATTTAGTTTCCATTTAATCCTACTCTTAGGCTCCGCATGGACCTCTTTGAGTTCTACCACACACTCAAAGAAAACACGCACCAGATGGTTGCCCTGGTTCGCGAATTCCTCAAGTCGACGATCCTCGATTCGCCGCTCATCAACAGAACATCCGTTGTCGAGGTGGAATTTTGAACACTCGCTGAAAGCAGTATCATCGATGTCTTCTAGGCGATCCATCAATATATGCCGTCCATGCTAGTGTCCCTTCTGGACTACGCATACGACTCTGCCATCATCGAAGTCGAGCCCACGACTTTCCCCGCCCTCCGGGTTCGTATCTGTGTTCCTCAAGAACTGGTGAAGGAACGAGTGGGAGATGCACAGTTGGTAAGCAACAATGCTTTGATCGAGATCGTGAAGAACTCGGCGTCGATCACCTTGCAGATCTTCCATGTTGGATCGTTCCTTGATCGTCCCGTGCGTACGAACACCCGCATCTTTTCGCGTCTCTCAGTTCCGCCTTTCTTCGTCGCGCTGCCAGGCCGTCGTATTTCGGTCAACCAGGACGAGAATTGCCGAAAGGGGGTAGATAGTTTCGACTATTTCTCCTTCGTGCAATGTGGCGAACATTTAGGTCCGTGGTCTGTGGGTTTGTACGGAACCTGAGACGAATGAGAGGTGCAATATCAGCACCTTTCACGGATGTCTGATGCAGAATCAAGACCTTTCTCACGGGTCCCTCGTGCGTTACCTCGAGGGTGTCGCCGTGATCGCGGTCCCTTCTCCCATGATGGCCAGCAAGCATTGCGACGGCAAGACCACTCCTACCCAGGTAGACCACTGGCGATTGCAAGCACGAGAAAGCATATTTCAGATCCAGATCAACGACACATTCTTCATTGATCTTCCGTCCGACTGCTCTCTCATCGTCGATGGAAAATCAATTCGAAGCCGTCACGGCGCCGCACTGAACATCAGAATCGACTACGAAAACGTACGTGCTTCTGTGCTCCAATTTGAATGCATATCATATCAGGAGTCCTTGATCATTGGGACGTCAGTGATCGAGAAGATTATCAATTCGCTGGACCGAAACAAGTCCGTCCGGTGTGCCATTTTCCCATTTCTCTTTTCGCATGTCAGCAATGAGAACTCTTAGAATCTCTGTGGATGGTGCTAACATCGTTGACGTGCTCACCGACGCGTCGTCGCAGTCCTGGTGGGATCGCTTATGGGAGGACCTCGAAATCAAAAAAATTGTCATCATTGTTATCGTCGTCGTCGTCGTCGTCGCAGGCGTTGTGCTTCTCGTCGTCGTAGTCTTGGTCAAATTTCCCATCGGCAAAGCCATTCGGTATGTATGGCTTTGGCTCGCCCAATTCGCCACATCATTGGGTTTCACAAGTCGTTTGTCTAGGGGAAACACGTACAGACCACAAACACAATTGTCTTCACCCACCAACCAATCGAACGAGATAGAGATGCACAGTCTAGAGGCAGAAGAGCAGGGTCAAGGTGGGGAAATAGAACGTGACCCCGAATGAAGGGGCAATTCTGATTGGCGGAATGGATTTGACTCTGTGCCTCCAAGAGGCAGTGCACTCTTCGATAG
>JACMII010000449.1:0-17736 GCA_014805405.1 Bunonema sp. RGD898
TTCTTTGCAACTTCCACATTGCAACAGAACCCCCATCCTACACTTCTTCTTTTTTACCCACGCCTCTTCCATCTCATCAAATTATTGGGTTGTCCCATAAGTTTTGAGCCCACCCTTAATTTTCTTGTTTGTGAACCGTTTTCGATAAAACTTTCGGGATATAGAGAACTCGACGAGCTCTATCGCATGGATTCTTCAAATATGACCCGAGGACATGTTCTGGAGAAGCGTAAATTCGCATAAGTTCCTGTCGGCTGGAAAATAGCGAATAGGTAAGCTAGAGCAGTGAAACTTGGCGATGCAGTAGCACTTGAGTGCCGCTACTTATGGCCAAAGAATCACTTTGCTCTGCACTCTTATTCCCCTTTTTCCAGTCGATTAAAATATGCAGATTTTCTACGCCCTAAAAGACACCCTCGAATCATGTTTGGAGAGCAGTTCAATAGCGCATCGGAAGGAGCTCACCGAGTTCTCTATATCCCGAAAGTTTTATCGAAAACGGTTCACAAACAAGAAAATTAAGGGTGGGCTCAAAACTTATGGGACAACCCAATAATTTGATGAGATGGAAGAGGCGTGGGTAAAAAAGAAGAAGTGTAGGATGGGGGTTCTGTTGCAATGTGGAAGTTGCAAAGAAACTCACGTTGCTGACGTTACCAGATTCGCCTCCCATGGTGACGACGCCAGACCGGTCGATTGAGCCTTTTTTAGCATACTTCTCGACCAGAGAAGTGAGGGCTGCGCGGGTGGCTTTTTCCAGATGGTCTACACGTGGTCTTCCATTTCGACGTGTCGTCTCTCACCGTATATGGTGTTGCGACATGAAGTCGCATGTTTCGTCATACTACGCCGCTCGTCCTTGGTAGTGAACGGCACGAAGGCGGCACAACATTGCAGGAACGCGAGCTCGCGTGTGTCGATTTGCTTCTCCAGGCTGCCGGTCTCGTTGAGTTGGTAGGTGACCTGCAAGTTATTAGTGCTCGTTTCAAATCTCGAATAAAATCCGGCACCTTCTCGGTGATGCACTTGGGGTGGAGATGTGGCAATCTTCTCATGTTCTGAATGTGGAACTTGAGTTTGCGAGTGTTCGGGAATTTCTTCAGGCAGCCACAGATCAAAACGACAGAGCTGACGCCCAATTCGGCCACCATTTTGTTGACGTTCGAAGGCCTGTCTTTGTTAGCCTAAATTTATTTGTATATGCAGAAAGTAGAGTAGCAAAAGAGGCTCACCTTCTTCGCCGCGTCACTGTCGTCGGACGACTCAACCTAGATTAGCACGACTGAATGAATAGCAGTTCGGCGGAGAAACTTACGAATTCGCTGCGTCCAGTGTTGATGGCAGTCGGCTTCTTCATGGTCGTCTTCGACGTCGGCTTATTCGTCTTCCTCGCCGCCGCGTCCTGAACGTGCGCGTATTTACACAGTGAGGTGATGAAGAGTCAACTTTAATCGATACGGTAAGTTTGGAGCCGTAATAATAGAAATAAAGAAGTAACGCAGTAACACGAGGGAAAGTTTGGCGCAACTCCCCTCGCTGACGGTGGTCCTGACATTAGCCCGACTGCGCAATCGGCTCGCGATCGGCTTCTCTACGGTCGATCGCTCCTTTGCGACTTGACGGCTGGTCTGCGCCATATGTCTCTCAGCCTAAATTCTCGGATTTACAAAACACTTATTAGATATGTACGTACTGTGCGCCGCTCAACGACGAATGCGGTGCATTTCTTTGCGGACAGTCGGCGAAGAGCATCGTTTTCGTCGGTCAACTTGGTTTCCGTCAGCTGAAAAGGCTACCAGATCACCTATAAATCTCAATTTACCTCTAGAGAGTCGATCTCGTACCACGTGCGGCCGATCTTCACGACGGCAGTCCAATGGGGCAAGCCTTGCTGGGTCGAGCGGTTGAGGATGAACTTGGTCGCCCCTCTGCATTGAATTCAATTCGTTTCAAATTTCTAAGGCACAAACCGCTTGATCTCTTCCGAGACTGCCGCCTTCTTCTGCGCCAACTGGCGCATTTCCATATCAAGCAAATCCGCGCAGGCTCGCACCATCACCTAGAGTGGGAGTCCATGTTCTGTGTTCAATAAATCCGCAACAACCTGGCTGGAGTAGTCACCTTTGGCTGTGCCGTTTTGCTTCGGCTTGAGCGCGGCGCCAGCGAACGTCTCTTCCTGTAATGCTTGTTTAGTCGATGATACCAGTAGACGCTTCACCTCTTCGTCGACCTTTTCCAAGATTTCCTGCATCTGATCGACCGCGATCTCCCCCGACTGCATCATGGCGTTGAGTGCATGCATGCCGCAATGCGATTCCACTTGCTGAAAGCAAATATACCATTGCCCTCAAAGAACGGAAAACGACCTTTTCGTGGTAGATCGGCTTGGTTGACGTCGACGGTCCAGTCACCGCACTCACCTTCGCCTCGACTTGAGGAGACGACGAGATGTCGAACGCTTCGGGGCTGGTCGCGCGGGTAACGCCGGCTCTCGACTTGACCAGTGGGGGAACCGCGGTCCCGATTGCCTGGCCCGCGGCGCGTCGTTTCATACGCGATTCGAGTCGGAGCAGCGGAAGATCGGCATCCAACGATATCGTTTCCACCATTCCCGCCACCGCTGGTGCTGCCGAAGCAGCGCGCGACGTCGTCCGGCTGTGGTTGTTCTAAACATGTTCACTATGAGAGATCGTAAAGCCACTGGCGGCGCTGCGGGCACGCCACCTTGTTAGGCCTGCTCTCCGTGAGATTCGAACCACAATCAGTCCAACTCGACATACGCCGCATAGGTTATGACGCTACGTTAAGAAAAGAAACAAACGACATCAACTCGTACTCTACGGCAGACTGCTGACCTGGCCGCCCGGTCCTCTCGCCACCTCGACGGCGGCGGCGCGACGAGGCCGTGTCGGCAAAAATAAGTCCCGGAGGTGGCTAAGCACCGACCGACTTCGTCGTGCCGGCCTCGCGAACTTCTTCTCTTCCTCCTTCTTCAGCTTGTTGATTTTTTCATTTCCAAATAAGAAAATAGAAGAAAGGCAAACCTGGGATTCGGGTTGGTTGAAATTTTCCGACGGCTTCTTCATAAGAAGCACCTTTTCAATGTCCTCCGTCTCAAGAATTCGCTCAGAGAGATTGACCACACGACCCCCTTGCATGAGACGGTATGTGTTACTGTCGCATTTCGCCCAGACGAAGGCATCTTTCCAAGTAGTCTCCCCATTGACATGTAGATATTCTGCGCAAAGGCGGCCGTCCGCTTCACGCAGATGCAGTTCAAACGATTGTTTGGGCGCCGCTGCGACGGATCCGCTACTCCTGTCGTCGTCATCGTCGTCACGTTGGCGCGGCGGCGTGTCGCTGACCACCTGCATCAATGGACAACGTGCAAGCTGCTGTCCATGATAAATTCGGTACCACGGTCGGTAATGGCGATACACACGAATCGCCGCTGGAAGTCGATTCGTTACGGTCGAGTGGCATGCCCGGCAGGTTAGAAGTCTAAATTGTTTTGAAATTTATTGTCCCTTCGATCGTGTGATGTCGAATAGCGCCACGACACTTCGAACTACGCGGCGAGAGAACATTTTCTATACAGGGTGATCCAAAAAAACTGTTTACACCTAACTATCTTCACGTACAGAGGCAGTGGCGTGGCAAGAAGCACACCAGGGGGGTAATCTGGACCGTAGATCTCGAATTTGATGCCAGTTCTTAGAAATTCTTACTTTTTGTGGGTCAATCGATCGATGAAAAGTACGATTTTGGGCACCGGCTTCAAAATTGTCGCGCTTTGTTGTACGGATGAATTCGATATTCTATGCAAATCTCTAGGTTCTCCCGATCAGTTTGAGCCCAAAATCGCCTTTCTAACTCGTATTTAAGTCCATTTTCGAGGTACCTTTAACATCACGACTTAGAGATCACTGGGTCGATTCCGGTCTCAAGACGAAATTTTTGCACTTACAGAATGTTCCAAAAGTCGGATGACCTTTTTGCGACGCTCACAACTCAGTGAAAAATGAGTCTTTTACGATAGTTCAAAAGTGTATTCGGTAGCACAGAGTCTCCTCTTTCGAATGGTACCCTTGGATTTTGGAGCTTTTGTCCTTCGTGCAAACTACGGAGCGAGCCAGAAGGCTACCTACGGCCGTCGTGATCACGGCAACCAGACGGAGTATGAAAGTGAAACTTCTCTGAATGATAGAGGAACTTGTTCTCTACCAGATCTGAAAGTTTGAGCTTCTGCTGTTTACGGAGCGCTGAGAACGAGACTCTGCAAAGTGGTCACTATAAGATCGTAGGTGGTCTGCTCCGCGCGGTCTGCAGTTTGCACCAGCGTAAGAATTATCCAAATACAAGAACACTGTTCGAAAGAGGAGACTTCGAGCTACCGAACGCACTTTTGAACTGTTGTAAAAGACCCATTTTTCACTGAGTTGTAAGGGCCGCAAAAAGTTGTCCGACTTTGAGTCACCCTGTAAGTGCAAAGCATCGGCTTGCGACCGGAATCGACCCAGTAATCCCCAAGTCGTGATGTTAGGGGTACCTCGAAAATAGGCTTAAAAGTGAGTTAGAAAGGTGATTTTGGGCTCAAACTGATCGGGAGAACGTGGAGATTTGCATAGAATATCGAATTCATCCGTACAACAAAGCGCGACAATTTTGAAGCCGGTGCCCAAAATCGTACTTTTCATCGATCGATTGACCCACAAAAAGTAAGAATTTCTAAGAACTGGCATCAAATTCGAGATCTACGGTCCAGATTACCCCCCTGGTGTGCTTCTTGCCACGCCACTGCCTCTGTACGTGAAGATAGTTAGGTGTAAACAGTTTTTTTGGATCACCCTGTACACAATCATCTGCGACAGGGAGGGACGAAGGCCAGTAAGACACTCAAGATATTAAGGTAAGGCAGTAATCGAGAGAAGAGGAAGGGAGGGAAGGGAGAAAGGATGGGCGCGCGCACAAAGGACTACTAGAGTTGTCGTCTCAGTGAGCGAGATGGAAATTCATCCAACTATCAGTAGTCGACGAATTGGTGTTCTCGATGTCGTCGAGAACGCGCTAGATATAGTATGTAAAATGAACCGTGTTAGCTAGCAATTCTCACCTCTTCTGCTTGCGCAGATGCCCACCACTCCGGTGATGGTGAGAGAAAATACCAGGCTTCCAGCGAAGAACATCAATGCGACAACCATGGCAGAGGAGAAATTAGGTGACCCATTAATAAGGTCGATGTTAAAAGAAGTCGGTCTGAAGCAAACCAGACGATTAGCTTGTCGTTAGACGGATAAAGAGGGAATACTCCGTTGAATGCGTCGTCGGTGCTGCCGTCGTCGGCGTCGTCGTTGTCGGCGTCGTTGTCGGCGTTGTGGTCGGCGTCGTCGTCGTAGTCGTCGTTGTCGGCGTTGTGATCGTCGGTATGGCTGTCGATGTAGCTACCGAAAACGCTTCCGGTGCTAGTGCGGGAAAAGGGCAGCACACATTCGCCTGAGCATTGCGATTTTGATAACGAAATGGTGACCCTGCCTGCGTGACCAGATTGATCGTGTTGAAGGTATCCAAGGTGCAACTGTCGTAGACGGCCTCTACATCAGCGACATTGCAGACGAACTCTTTGGAAAGCACCTGCAGAGCGAAGGCATGTATTTCGAATGAGAGGAATGATGCACGACAGGAACTGCATGAACAACACCGTTCCTCAGTCCTACCTGAACGACGTCCGTCCTGTTGAGTAATGCGTTGCTCAGCCGCTTTTCAATGAGCAGAGACGCGAGCTCGGTGACGAAGTATGCCGTTCGCTGGTTCAGGCTGTCAAGGAGATCGGTCGCCGCAGAGGACCTGGAAATTATTATCTTGGAGATGAACGAAGCGAGTAGTATTTTACCTGTTCCACGATACGGGTTTTTTGCCAGATGCTCCCAGAATCATCGACCACTGTCGCCACTTTTTCCCGTTCTCCGTCACAACTTGATCGTAGGTATCGATGGGGACAGTTGAGACGAGCCCCGCCTGTGTAGCTGTTGGCTGAAGAGGGTACGTTTTGTTTTCGCTCGACACGGTGCTGAAAAATGCCGTGCTCATTGTGTTATGTTCTCCGCACCTGTTGCCGAACACCAGTAATCCTTCGAACATTTCGGCTCGTCGACCGAACACTCTGCTGGCGTCCAATGTCAGCAACTAAATCGCCATTCTCCCTGTTAAGAACACACAGAAACTGTTGCTCACCGCTCCGTCTCTGGGCGGAAGCGCAGCCGCTACAGCTGCGAGGCGCTCTTGGTCATCACTATTGAAAGCGAGGGAGTCCATGAATTCAAGGGCTATTTTCGTGCATTTTGGCGTCCTTGGGACCCTGCAAAAATTCACCGTCGATATACGATTTTCCGAATATCGTCTACCCTCGTAGCGGCTGAAGAAATATCAATGCCACGATGCTGCAGTGGATCAGCTGCATCATCTTCCTTCCTTTGGTGGTGTGCCGTTGCTGGAATTCACACAATTCGAGGCATGAACATGAGCAATAAAGCATTTCTCTCCGGCAGCATGCATAGACCGGGCTCTCGATGAGGCGCAATCGAGACGGTATTATGACCTTTCTCTCGGTGGGAAAACAGACAAGAGGCGACTGATAGGATGTCGTGAATACGGACGTCACCTCTCTCAAATGATGTCACCAGCATCCAGCAATCTCAACTCTCGAGAGCATGCACATGCATGCGCCAGATGCCGGGGGGCCAGGGGGTATATCTTTTTGCTCGCTACCGCATGCGCTACTAATTCGTCGTTTCGTTTGTTGCTGTCCGTGTGGAGTTTTTTGCAGCGCGAGTCCTCGTTCACGGTTGCTTTCCCAATTGAAGCTGAACATTTGTACGTTGTAAATTCGTATTGTGCAATTTTTCAGGTATCTGGCTGGCCCATGAACCATCATTACACCGATTAATTTTTCTCAATAGCAGGATAAATGTTTATTAAATGCTGAAGTTTCAGTCGCGACGGGGTCAAATGATCGGAAGTGTGCTGGTCAGTCTGGTCGACCTCTACAAATGCGACGAGTCAGGTGCGACTCCCCAGTCGTTATCATCATCCTCCTCGTCGAGCTTCAGGACACTCCGCGATAAGCCAAGCACATGGTGTGCGTGAAGTAGTTTGATGATCGAGCGCAACACGTCGAGGTGTGCGCGCGACGTCGTGCTCAGGATAGACCACGATGCTCGGGCGAGCAGACTGAGCTGAAATTTGTTATTTGATTTGAGCAGTTTTACATAATTTCATGATGCAGAACGTGCATAGAGCAGAGAAGAACTGGCTGGCTCATGACATACCGCCCGTATCTGGTCGCCCACTCTGAGCTGTGCTTCCTCTTTTCGTCTAGCGTAGTCAATTGGGTTGAGGTTGCGCAATTGACACTCCCCGTCGCTCAGGGATGCGTAGAGGGTCGTCCAATCCAGTGGGACGATTTCATGTGTGTCCTGCCACAGCACATCCAACTCGACGTGTGGCGCATGCGTCCGAGTGGATCCGAGCAGACGCGCCGAGATGAGGCCTACTTGTGATGTCTGGTATACGCGCGATTTGTGCTTCCGACTCGTCTTGACGATCTAAAAGAGGAATTATGGCGTTCAAGAAACGAAAGAAACCGGCTCACCTTCGATCGGAATATCCCGACCTCTACCAGGGTCGCATCTGGCGCCATTAGGATAGGTGCATGCGGTGAGATCCAGCTTGGATGTGAGCTGTAGATGTTACACCACCGCTCAGGCTCGCAGAACTCGACCATGTCGAGTGAATGTAGAGCGTCGATCAGACGATTGTCGTCCGTCTGCAAAGTACCTGTTTATTCCTGTGACTCTGCGGCGATGCATTGTCATTCGCTCCCTTCTGAACGTTTCATTGCGGAAACCAACCCGGGTGACTTTTATGGCAAAAATTCGGAATCTCCACAAACCTGAATCGTTCTTCCTCCTCGTCTGAACCGAGTCGGTAAGAAGACGGTGACTTTGTGCCCACGGAGGAGAAGTTCCGTTAATACCGCCTTCATGGGCTCCAACTCGAGCAACTCATGCAGATTGGCACTATCCACGGGCCACTCTCTCGCCCACCACCGGGCGTCGTCACACCCGTCGAAGTTTGCCGTGCCATCCAGATAGACGTGGCGCAGGTGGTGAATGACGCCGACCCGTGTCGACCGGTTCACGTATCTGGGCACCGGAATGAACGCAATTGAGTAGTCGTTCGGCGCTTCGACGTCTTTTGCTAATTTGCACGCTCTTTTCCAGCGCACCTCTTCGGCCAAGCTCTTCAATTCGACTTCTGGGCGGGTCGACGGAAACGGCCAAAAGAATGCCGCTACTGGGGGGTCTCTCAGCAGCTGGGCCCATTGCGTGCTCTGCAATAGGCTTTCTAATGTGCCCGTGCTGATAAGGCTGAGTGATTTACAAATACCCACTCTTAAGGCAGAGCGGCATTGTCGGTCGCTGTCCATGCGCGCCGCTGTCGTCATTGTTCTGAAGTGTTCTGAAACACTCTTCCGTGAATTAATTCGCATTTTATGGTAAGAGGTATCTTTGATCGATTCAACCTTTTCACAATGCACATCAACGACAGACAGACGTGGCCCATTCCTTTACTGTACGGCACGGTGTCGTGGCAGCAGTGCCTCGGGCGAAGAGCAGACCATCGATCTCATCATTGGATGTTGTCATCCCCAGGTTCCTATTGATTGTGGGCGGCAGGGCAAGTGTTGTGTGATTGTGCTTCTGTGTGTCTGCTCACACCACTTTTTTGGGCACATTGTGCGCATGTGTCTGAATATAAAAAGCAAAGTATTGGAAAAGTCGAGCGCAGTCGACCGCATGCCAGACTGCTCTTTTTTGGTCGATCCTCAACTTCCGGACCGAGTAGAGGATTGCGGCCTGGTCGTAAGCGTACTCGTACTCCTTTCCGAAGAAGTTGGCCTGCTTCGTCGACTCCTTCTCGACTGGTCGAGTATTCGACATGCGTGCGTACGTCGTACGTGAAGATGGGCACGTTGGACGACTATCCTCGTCCTTCTCTTCTGCCTGCCAACTAGAAGCATACCTATGCACGACTGGTGTGCTTTGCAGCTGATTTCTCTATCATTGCTTGCTGTGTTTTCGCTAACAAGGAGAGGCTCTCGACTGACTGTGGGATCTCGGAAAACGGCACGTGCCAATCGCTAAAGGATCGAGAGAAAATGCTTTTGAAAAAAGAAAATTCTGCCAAATAGATCTAGGAAGCGAGAAAAATCAGTTACAAAATCCTTTGTTAACGAGTACAGCATCAACTGGAGAATATGTGCACCTCGGCGAGGCGACCGCATGTCGGTGTGGCGAACCAGTGGCTGTGGCCCTGGTTCACACGTTTTGTGCCAGGCGTTCGGTTTCCGATCTGCACAACCCTTTTTCCTATCCTTTACAATGCACATGCGTCTTTTCCTTTACAGTTCTACGCGCACAATAGCCGACTCCAAACGAAAAAAGAGTTGAACGAGTCGAGAGCCGAACACCCGATACAAAACGGGTGGGGCGGACCCCGCACCACTGCCCCACCACGCCGACACGCGCTCGCCGCTCCGACGTGTACATATTTCCTAGTCGACGCTATACTCATCAACAGGATTTTATAATTGATTTTTCTCGCTCCCTAGATCTATTTGGCAGAATTTTCTTTTTTCAAAAGCATTTTCTCTCGATCCTTTAGCGATTGGCACGTGCCGTTTTCCGAGATCCCACAGTCAGTCGAGAGCCTCTCCTTGTAAGCGTGCCCCACGTGCGTTGTTTCTCTATCTCTTAATGAGAGATCAGCTCCTTAAGTCCCCGATGTGACTCCCCCATTCCCTTCCCAACCTCTCCCTTTCTTTCAGGTCTTCTCGTTGTATATGTTAGCCTATCGTTAGTCGGAGAGAAGTTCAGTCTACCGAGAGCGAGACGTGATAGTCTACACTCGCTCGTCGAGTTTATTCAGCAGGGAATCCGCCACTAGAATCGGATCCAGTCGGCCGGCCGGCAGCGCGGCCTGAATGAGAACCGTGCCGAGCGAGCAGGGCGCCTCGTTGGGCCTAGGTGGTTTTTTTCCTCTCTCTGCTATTATTTCCCAGTGCAGAATACCAGAGCGTGCGTGAGTCCCAGTCGAATCCGTCGTCCTGCGTCTGCGTCTTGCTCAGACGACGAACCAACTCGTTCCAGAGCGTGTCGATCAGCTGCTTGTCTGCATCACTGATCGTCTTTGGTCTCGTCAAAAATCCCCACGGTTCGTAATCTTGAGCATCGCGGGCACCGCTTCACCGCGATTATCGTTCAAGATGAGCAGATGCTGGGGGTCCGCGTCGACGCAGAACCGCTCGACACGCAGGAGCAGCTCGTCGCGCAGGTGCACGCGCTGAGAGGTTTAGTGTCTTCATCACACATTGTGCATGTGTTGTTCAAGTTTCCATGTGCCATTTGGTGTACAACATTTCCTCTACGTCACCATGCGACAACAGTCTATGCGCGAAACTCTCGGCTTACATGCTGCTGCTGGGTCAGATCGAAAAGCTCGATGGTCAGACGCTTCTTCATCGAATCACCCTCCTCCTGCGTTTGATGATGTCCATTCTCGTCTTCCGCCTCCAGATCCACTTGAACCAGTGCGCCGAGCGCGAGCTGAACGAATAGCGCGCTGGCATGCGCGCCGTCCGCCGAACATCGACGCAACAGCGCGGCCCAGTCGAGCGCGAGTGCGACAAGCGCCTGACGCTGGCCTGGAAAACGAGTTTCCACTTTATCACAACTCCGTGCGTCAAGTCCCGTCGCACCTCTCAGCTGAGCCGCAAAGTCCGCCGGTCGGGCCGTGAGGATGAGCAGTTGCGCACGGGCCGCTGTCTCGACCGCAGTCGAATCGTCGAGCGCTGCCATTCTCTTCTCCGAGACGACGACCCTCCCTCCTTCCAATTTCACTCTTGCCTCTTCCGATGAGGTGAGTTCACGATCCAAAGAGCGAGTGTTAGTGCGGGAAAGCTTCCTCCTGTAAACGAACATGAACACCTCGTCTTCGGCGAGAGATTCCTCTCCAGACGCATGTGCAATTCACAGACTACAACAGTCGATATTCCGTGGCGATCTCTTCGTACGCCTCCTCACACGAACATTCTTCTCCGTCTTCTTTCTCCGCCTTCTTTTTCTTTTTCATGCTGTACGCGGTGTGTATGGAGTGTGGTGTGCTCTCGTCATCCTCGTCTCCAGAGATAGACTGCCCGCTTGCTCGCGATGGCGGCGATGATAAAAAGCCCGACTTCAGGTCCTATCGTTCTGTTCTCCTCGAATCCCGGGTGCATCTCGTCCGCCCCGCTGCCGCTCTTCTCTTCCCTTAAGCCATCTCCTCTTCTAGGCCTCGCTCCTCGACCCGAAGGTGCGCTCGAGAAGACAGTCTAAGGCCGTCCACATCTGGGGGTCCACCGGGGGTCTGGGGGTCTGGGGGTCCACCGCCATCATCGCCATCGTCGTCGTCGTCATCACTGTTGTCATGATCGTCCGCAATGTCGGCGTACGGCTGCAGCAAGACGCGGCGGGCCGTCTCCGAGATCGGCTGGCCCTGTCGACGGGAAGCGAGTGCGAAGGCGGCGCGCAGCAGTCGGTCAGAAGCGGGAAATCGTCTCTCATGCTCGTCGACTCGAGCGTGAAGATAACGATTCAGACAGCTACATCGACATTCTCGAGCGCGAACTTCTTCCCTGGACCGCCGCCCATTTCGGATAACAACCCTTTGCTTCCAGCAGGATGGGGCGCCTGCAGACAGATCGAAGAAGACGCAGAATTGGCACGCTCAATGGCTGCCCGGCCTCCCCCCCGGCAAACAAATAGCCTGCGAACTCGCTCGATCTTTCGCCGCGCGACTACTTCGTGTGGTCAGTGCTCTAGAAGGATGTCTGCGCAAGTCGTCACCCCCACTGTCGAGTCCTCGAAGCGCGTCCTCGTCAAGTCCTAGGCGAAAATCGACACGCTCTACCTGGAGAAGGTCTGCGCCGCCCTCCACAAGCGCCTCAAATCCTGTATCGCGGCAGATGACGGCCATTTCGAGTAATTCTAGTGCTTATGGATCTCCAAAGCACAAATCCGATAAAGGAATTCGTACGAGCTGAGAAAATATAAGCATTTGGTTGAAAGAATGTGTCAGCTTCCATTTTGAGTCACCCTGTGAATGCGAAAGTACAGTGAGAGAGTGGGTAGTGTTAGACTCTGTTATATGTTCATTCCCGTGTCATGATTGTGGATGACTGAGCATGGGTAGACTCGGAGGGAGGAGACTCAATTGTTTGCTAGCTCCTCAAGCGTGGCTCGGAACAAGTCATTAGTTGATAGGTTTCTCGTGGCTGTCTGTTCGTCTATCACATCTCCCGCGTCCTGTTCCACCACAATTTCTTCTCCTTCCACTATCTCCTCCAACACTACGTTCTCGTCCGATACGACATTCTCGTCCCAGCTCCCTCGACTGGTCTCTTCCAGACAGGCGACTGTGATGGGGAAGACCTCGTCGATGATCAGTCCAGCGGTCTCTTTCAGAATCGCATCGCCTCCCGCCACGATGCCGACCAGCTGATCCACATCCAGCAGGTTGCCATGATCGTGGATAGCCTTGGCCGGTACTCCCCACGGATGGCTGTCGTGCATGGCCGCGAAGTCGCCGACAACGAACATGGCATGACGAGCACGCGAGGTGGCGACGTTCATTCGTGTCGGATCGCGGACGAACGTGGTTGCCATCGCAGGCTGCGATCGGCTGGTGCCCAAATGACCGTCCTGGGTGCGGGACTCGACGTCGCCTCTGCCCAGGATCAGGATGACGACGTCCGATTCAGCTCCCTGGGCACTGTTGATGGTCTTTACCTGCAGCATCGCAGGAAGTTCTTCGAAAAGCCGGCTTGACAACACATTCTTACCGTGGTCGTGCGGCAGTCGACGGCAGCGATGTCTGACCGAAGAAGCGGCGCCCCTTCCACACTCAACAGATTGGTCATCTTGGTGACGACCTCCGTATGAAACGCGAGGATGAGGATCTGCAATTTTACGGTCATCATGGCAATGAACGATACTCCAATGATTCACCTTGTTGGGTGGGAAGTGCGCACCGACCAGGATCTTGAAGACGGCGAGAGCAGCGCGACACTCCGCCTCCATCTGGTATTGCTGATCGGTGCGCCGTCTCTTTGCAGACCGCCAGAATTCCGGAACGACACACTGAGTGTCCTGGACGGCCGGTACATCAATCCAGGCGGCCGGAATCGCGTCGGTTGGCAAATGCACGCCATGCGCGCGGAGTCCGTCCAGTCGTTCCGTCGACGAGTGCGACCGGAGCTGCTGCCCGATATTCAAGTATGTCGGCGCAGTGAAGATGTTGACCAGCTGCGGATGCGCCCGTCGCTGCTCGGAGAGAAAGAAGGTCGGCGCAAGAGGTGGCGACACTTGTTCCGGCGACAGCCCAGAGAGAGCTCGCTGGACGGAGCGCATCGCGACGTCGGACACGTACCCGGTCATGCCCCTCGTGTGCGGCGGAAGCTGGAGTGCATCGCCGAAGAGCCGGATGGAATGCAGTCCGGGGACGAGCTCGACCGTCGCCAGGAACTCTGCCACCGAAATCTGAGACGCCTCCTCGAACAGGAGCGTGTCGCCTCGACGGAGTTGCCTTGAGACGTGGCTGAGGGCCGCGGTAGTGACGATGATTATGGACGCACCCGCGCAGTCCAGTGTCGTCTGCCGTCTGCTCGTCTGGAGTTGGTTAATCTTCCGAATTAGCTCCAGTCGCTTTCCACGATGTGCGACGCCATTCGGCAATTCCATTAGTCGCTGTTGTCGCTCCGACAGGTCTCTGCAGATGATGTCATGGCGCTCGATCATGTGGCAGGTGGCCTGGGCCTCGTGATGCGCGCAGATTCGCCGCGGATCCGCGTCGTTAAGGGGCTCCAGTGGCGCAGCGCTGGCGGCGTAGTACCTCACGACTTGGCCGATGGCGAACGACCCGGTGGCGAGGAGTGCGGCCGTAATGTTGTCGGCAGCCACGTTCGTCGGCGAGACGACGATCCATCGCTGGCTCGGCTTTCCTTCGCTCGTCGAGGCGAATCTGCCGGTGTCGTTGGCCACGGCGGCGATGATGGCCATCAGAAGCGTCTTCCCGGTGCCCGGCCCGGCCTGGTAGACGTTGACGGGCGCGTCACTGAAGAACGCTTCCAAAATCGCATGTTGGTCGGACGACAGTTCGATGTCGTTAAGCGTGCGCGAGTGTCGGAGCGCGTTCCGGATCTGCTCTCGACCAATCGCCGGCGTTTCGGGGCCAGCCGCTGGAAGCGGAACACCTCGACCGAGGGCGGCGAGGAGCACACCTGCGACGATGCTATTACATCGGTTTGTCCAAATGTGATAAAGCCTACCTGGTGTGCTTCCAAACTTCTTGATGTTGTCGCCCTGCTGCAGCTTTACGACGCGGGCATCTGTAGGCGTCGCGGGCGCCCCGACCGAACACCTGGCCTGGTCGAAGAGGTCGGGGATTGCGGTAGCCACGGCGACCGAGTCGACATCGAGTTGCACGTACATCTATCAACATGATTCTCGATGAATCCCTCGCGTTTCAAAGGATTACCGCGCTTCTCGAAGGTGAGAAAGCGATGATCGACCCGACGAGCACGACACTGTCGGTCGCTGTGTCGGCGGCGTCGCTGACATGCACAGGGTCGCCCCGATTCCACCGCGCCTCCTTGCCTGCGGGCCAGATCAGCTGTCGATCCTCCGCATCGATCTCGATGTACGCCGCCGTGTGTTTCTCGCCGCGGTTTGCCGGTGGCTCGTCCGTAGCCGGATCCGGGACGAAGGCGCGATCGAGCGTCGTTATTGCGCCGCGCGCGCGAATCGGCGTGACGGCGGCATTCGCGGCAGCTTTGGCGAGAGCAAGTCCACCTCTCGCGATCGCCAAAAGGTTCTTGTCCGTCAGGCTGGTCGCGTTGTGGTAGTCCGATGGCGGCAGATGGACGTCGATCAGCTGGACGGGCCCGTACTCTTCGACGACCGAGCTCGGCCACCGCACCGCCGTTGCCAGGAGCGAGTTGCCCGCCCGCAGATGCTGGCAGGAGAATGCTTCGCGACCGCGGAAAAACGTCGGCAGCAAATCGAACGGTTTGTGGTGCCGGTCCGTGACGACACGCAGAACGAAGTCCCCTCTCTCGAGCTGCTGCGCTGTGGCGTTGTGTGTGTCGACGATGTGGACGAACGTCGGCTCGCCTCCCAAGAGTGAACGTGGTGCGATGTGCGATGGCGTCCAGAGCGGCGCACCGTCGTACTCCGCATTGCTTTGCCAGTCGACGGCGAAGCTCGACGGTCTGTACGTAAAGTTGTGAACAATGTGATACGGCAATCATTGCTAGACCACATTTCTGTTTTTGCGACTCAAACCCTATGTGATTCGTCCAGCTGCGAGTATACAAACACTACGATTAGTCTATCGGACGAAACGGTTGTTTCCAGGGAAATTCAAACAGAGAGCTGTTTCTCGCAATCCCGCTATCAGGTCACAGTTACACTTTTACCTGTTCTGGTGGTCGAACGTCGGGTCCGCTCTCACGATCGCCGACCGCTGCGCGTAGAACGCGGGCGTGTTGCGCCAGCCGAACGCGTGGAAGACGTCGCCCACGGCACAGAGATGTGGCGGCAGGTGCTGATACGTGCGCACGTGCGGCATCAGCGCGGCCGTGGTGGAGTCGATGCGGACGACACGACGTCGGTTTTCCGGATCCACCAGCTCCGCAACTGCCTCGATCCAGTCGTGGTGGATGGCCGTGACGGTCACGAGCAGGCTATTGTCGAGCATCGACGAGTAGACCGTCGTGTGCGAGTTGCGGGCGAGCTTTTTGACTGCGGGCGAACTCTCGTACGGCTGTGGCTGCTCGCCCCACTTGTATCGAGCCTATGATTCACTTTGATCTGAGCTATGAGTGAAAGATTCCCACCATGAGCGGCTTCTCCAATCTTTCGAGTCTCTCGATGTCGGCCTCCCTGATACGTTTCTCGAGGGGGATCTCGCTTGGCGCCTTCTTTTCCTCTGTATCAATCTCTATGTGACTGTAAATCGAGGACTCTTCTACCTGGCACATCGCTCGCCTCTGCCTGTGCGATATCCTCGAAGTCAACTTCACCTTGCTCGAACATCTCCAAGTAAATTTCACGTCAAAGTTGACCTGCAATTATAGTCGGGTCTCAATTCATCATAAATCACGAGGATCGGTATTGGTACCGAGCATACACGGTGAATATTTCGCTCGAGAGGGCTAAAAGTGCACGGGAAGGAAAATGACACGTCGAGGAACGGCTTTCATTAGCACGAGAAGGGGACTAACGCTGATAGAATGGACACTTGTTGCCATAATAATAGACCTGCTATCTGGTAGCCTTCTCTGTTCACACACTACAACACACTAGCTGACCACTCATACAGAACCTCAACTTACAGCGACAATAGCGGGGCGAGAAAAGGAGGGAGGCGCATAGCAGCTTGTATGAAAACTGAGGGAAGTATCACGGGTATACAAAGGCAACTACGCTGTAGTGCTTCGCTAGACGAGAAAGAGGGGGAGAGGAAAGAAAATTCCTCTACTTTGGCGGCTACAATTTTCGACTCGTCTAGCATTTTTGATGGAAAAGAAGGAAGGATGTATACGCTTATACAGCTTCGTATTATGCGCATGTGCGGGGGTTGTGCGTCTTCTTGTTGTGAGAATGTTTCTCTCTTGCTCTTCTTCGCCCTCTTTTGCGACCGCAAAACAATGATGGCATTCCGATTCTGGAAAGCTGGTCAGTTGATCACAGACGATGCGCTAAACAGGGAGAGGAGGCGGTAACAGACAGGGAAGTGGTCATCGAAGGCGGGCAATCAATACGGCGAGAGATGCTGAGCGGCAAGAAAATAATGACAGTCTGGCCGGCTAAGCGCGGTGCTGTTTGCTACTCAACACGCCCCCTGCGTCTCAAGCTGCAGGTGGAGAGAAAGACGGCGACCCGGTGGCACAAACTGCGCGCGCGGGAAGCGAACAAGGGAATGATAATGGAAGAGGAAGCGGACAACAAATGCTCGAGAGAGAGAGGAGCAGCATGTATAATCTGGTGGTCGCTCAGCGTTCGTAAAGAATGCTTATAATAACGGGACAAAGGAGAAGCACACATTCCCTTTGGCGGCAACACTTTTCTCGATTCAGAGGAACGACATGCACCCGACCGACTGCAGGCATGCTAGTTTGTCTGTCGATGGGCTGACTGGGTTGAAGGGAAGATGACCGCGCGGGAAAGGGGACGAGGTGGCAAGGGAAGTGCCGACGGCAACAGACAGTTAGTGAGCAAGCGAATGAGCGATTATGCACATCCACATGCATGCACTGAACGAGTTGATTGTTGAAACATCCAAGTCGGCGCCCACTGCTTAGAAACGAACCTCGACGGGTTAGGCCGAAGTCCGCGTCTTACAAGTCGTGTGCGGCAGACAGGGAGGTGAGCGCCTCAAACAGAGTCCTTGCGTAGAGAATGAGAGCGCGGCCCGTTCGCTCTCTTATGGTGCTGCATCTGGGAGGCAGCTATTACTCAGCCTAGGCCTTTCCTTGGCTAAACGTTGCACAACGGCCCTTAATCTTCTCTGGCCGTGCGCAGAGATGTTGAAAATGGGCTCCCGCAGGACGAGGGCACTTTGCTTGCTTACCGTAAGCAG